>REGO01000499.1:499383-515024 GCA_010120015.1 Rhombomys opimus | reverse complement strand
GTATATACCAAGTTTGACTTTCTCCTTCTGGGATACTTCACTCAGAATGATCTTTTCTAGATCCCACCATTTGCCTGCAAATTTCATGATTTCCTCCTTTTTGATTGCTGAGTGGTATTCCATTGTGTAAAAATACCACAATTTCTGTATCCATTCCTCTGTTGATGGACATCTGTGTTGTTTCCAAGTTCTGGCTATTACAAATAAAGCTGCTTCAAAAGTGGTTGAGATTTTCTAGATGAAAGGTATCTTTTTTTTCTGATTTGCAGTTTGCATCCTTTGAAACCTTCAGGGGATTTCAAAGAGTTCTATAGGCGTTTAATTGGGCTCAGTGTGTTTAAGATCTTCCTATACAGTATTTGAATGTCAGATATTATATTTTATACATAAAACTGTTCTGTAAAACTGTAATGGGAAAGTCTTATTAATTTAATACAATGGAACTTAGAATTTAAATATTTGTATTTCATTCTACTTCAATTCTGGAAGTCCAATTTTCCACTTTGTAGATGAATTTTCATATTACAATATGGCTGTTCTGGAAGGGATCACATCTAAAAACCTTCTAAGTCTATTTGATCCAGTTGGAATACAGATATACTCTGGATTACAGTAAGATCTGACTGTAGTAATACGGACCTTTAGTATACACCATTAAACTCAAACAATGAATGTAAGATTAGTTTACAGAAGGAAGGACCCATGTTTGAAAGTGACTTCTAATTGAGGGACAGACAAAGTGATGAATCAGAGAAAGATTTGACAGATGAGTCAGAGATAGGATACACCCTCCTCTGATAAGAACAGGATGGCAAAGAGAAACAACTTAAGAAAAAGTAAAGAGAGACAAGAGAGGTTTTTTTTTTATTTTTTTATTTTTTTTACCTAGAAAGTCTAACCAGGATAGTTTTACAGAGAGAATAATCTAGAAATGGGTAGCAACAGAATGAGGTAGAGAATGACAAGGAGACAGAAGATGAAAACATATTGCCAATTGCAATATTTACAAGAGATTTAGATTTTGGCATAGTTTTTATAGAACATTGTCACTGGGAAAAATCTAAGGAGCTTAATTAAATCTTGAAAATTGATATGACATCAATGAGGTTTTTATTGTATTGTATTTCATAAATATCTCTAATGAGTGTTGTATCTGTGCCAGCTCACGTTATATAAATTTGAGCAAGTTGGAGTAATCAGGCAAAAGAGAGCCTCCACTGGTAAAAAATAAAGTCCAATAGATGATCCTATGAACAAGTCTGTGGTGTAATTTCTTAATTTGGGCAATTAATTAATTATTTTTTATTTTTATATTAATATATAATTATATAATTTTCTGTAAGTGACGTTTTTATTTCCTCAGATGAGGGGATGAGATGAGAGCCATACAAGAGCTTTACAAATATTTAGTTTGGGCTGAGAGCTCAGAGCATTTCTATCTGACATTCCCTAGGTTTAGCTCTGGAAGCACCTAGTCTTACAATCTACTTTTCTGTAAGCCCAAACCTTGAAGACATCAGCTTCCATCCTCCATTTACTAACCTAGAAATAGAATGTTTCCATTCTCCAAGACTTACTGTTGAATAAGCTCAAACTTTCTAGCTCCTTTTGAACTCTGGCTGTTTCAACTCATCTATTCTGACTCAAACTCCTCTCCAAAATAACTGATTTAGTCTGGCTTTAGTAGGCTTCTGACTGAAGTGCTTTCCTTGGAAAATTTTCCTCCAAACTACTTGAACTGAACTGCACTGACTGCATGAACTGAAGGGAACAGGAACAGGACAAACTCAACTGAACTCAACTGCATTCCACTGAACTGCATTCAACTCTTTCTGTGTGCAGTGCTCTTAAGTGGTCTCTCTTCTCTGTCTTCTTGAGAGTAGGGCATATTCTATCTCAGACAGATTCTGTCAAATCTTTCTCTGATTTGTTATTTTTCCGCACCTCAATGAGGCATCATTGGGATTAAAAGTGTACACTAAAAGTGTGTTTGTATTCAAGCCAGAGAGATTGAAGGTGCGTACTAAGGGTGTGTCTGTATTCCAGCTGGATCACATAGACCTAGATTTTTGATGTGATCAATTGCCAGAGTAGCCATGTTGCTGGATTAAAATTCACCTACAATTTTCCCGTTCTTTTTTCTTTTTCCTTCAGACCTAGTCATTTGCTCCTTATTACTCTTTTTCCAAATTCAGGGACATTGTTTTTTCTCTAATTATTGTTACATGTTTATATATGTAGAATAGAATAAGTATATATTCTGAAATATAGCTTCCTCAGTCTTCTGTATATTATTACTTGTAATTATATTTTCACGATTGACCATTTGCACTGGAAATCCAATTTTTTTTTTCCTGGGAAAGATTGTCCCACTCTAAGAATTTATTTTTCTTTAGTTCTTTGTGTAGGATTGATTTAAGAGAAAATCCTGATCACTGTTGGAAGTGCCACATCTGGGATGGTTGTCCTATATTATATAAGAAGGCATAGTGAGCCAATTATGAGAAAAAAGTCTGTAAATAGCACTCCTCTATGAATGCTGCATCATTTTCTGCCTCCAGGTTTCTTCTTTGACTTCCTGCACATATTTTATTATGGCAATAGAAACCTCAGTAAGACAGTGACATTTCAACTACTTTAAAATGAACTAATAAATGTAACTTGATAATTTTAATACAAAATGAAAGCAGTTGAGAATGAATTACACGAGATGATCAAAACAGAAAAAGAGTTGATTATAGAAGAGAATGAATGGGTAGTATATTTAGAGTTTATAATCCCTGAGACTATTTTTAAGTTTTAAAGACATAGAAAAAATTCTAAAATCATTGGTAATTCCAGATTGATGTATAAGCCATGCAGAATAGTGTAATGATGGTTATGGTTCAGCATGTCTTCACTGTTTTCTCTAAAAGTTTCTTCAGTTATCTCTAATAGTCATAGAAATGAACAAAGTATATTGTTTTTTTTAAGTTTTAGAAGATTTTAAATGAGAAACTTTGTTTGAATACTGAGTGTCATCATCTACACAGAAAGTTTTCCATATTGCTATATTATCACACTTCCTTTGAGCAATGATAACTGTATAAATTTTATTCCAGTTTAGTCACAATGTGCACATACATTTAAATTGCAAAAAGTAAGTGCTTACAAACATCAGTGATGGTTATATTTTAGAACATGATAAACATCAGATTTTAGTTAAAGGCATTAAGCTATTGATTAAAAGGTCTCAATCTGGGAGACAATTCATTTGCATTACCAGGAGGTTAGACTAGATATCATTTAAGTCCCAAGGAGTCTGAAAATTCAAGGGCAATGTAAATGCACATTCACATTTAGGGGTTTTGGTAGTTTTAAGATTATAACCCTAAGTGAAGGATCAGCATAATCCCTTCATTTTATAGCTAAGGAAAACAAGACATAGTGAGTTTACAAGCTCCAAGGTTGCTGAGCTATGTAATTCCAATTCATAGATGACAGTTCTATATTAAATATGGTAATGGATTAAAATATGTGAATTTATTAGTTTTATGGTGAAAGATTTCATGAATTGTAATTAGAAAAATTAAGAAGCACAATAAAAATTATTTAATATTCAATACTGAGAAAGTATGATTCAGGCAGTTGTTTACAGAACTTCCATTTAGCTGGCTTGTCTGCTTTGTAACTCAGAAGATATATAATAGCAGAAGCTGAGATGCATACCTAAACTTGGGCAGAGTGATAGGAATCTTATAAAAGAAGGGGGAGATAATAAGACCTGGACGGGACAGGAGCTCTATAAAGAGAGCAACAGAATTAAAAAATATGGGCACAGAGGTCTTTTCTGAGACTGATACACCAACCTATGTCCATGCATGGAGATAACGTAGAACCCTTGCACAGATGTAACCCATGGCAGCTCAGTCTCCAAGTGGGTTCCCTAGTAATTGGAATAAGGACTATTTTTGACCTGAACTAAGTGGCAGGCTCTTTGATCATCTCCTCCTGAGGGTGGACCAGCCTTACCAGGCCATAGAGGAAGACAATGCAGACAGTCCTGATGAAACCTGATAAACTAGGGACAGATGGAAGGGGAAGAGGACCTCCCCTATCAGTGGTCTTGGGGAGGGGCATGGGAGGAGATAAGGGAGGGAGGGTGGAATTGGGAAGGGATGAGGGAGGGGGCTACAGCTGGGATATAATGTGAATAAACTGTAATTAGTAAAAAAAATAAATAAAGAAATAAAAGTGCTACAATCATAATGACAGATTGTCTATAGTTATTCATTATGTAATGAATTTTTTTGAAACACTAACTGGATGTTGCATGTTAATGTGAGCTCTTCTATGAACTGTAAGGTTTTTTTTTCAATTTAATAGCATCAAGAATATTCCAAATACATTGATGTGGCATTCCTTGTTCATTAAAATTCAAGTATTTTATTTAAGAAACTGGTATATGGCTAATACTGCTAAATATTCTAAGTCAGCCACCAATTACCTTTTGCCCCTCTGCTTATACAAACTAAAAAAAAACCCTCCCAAAACAAACAAATGGCAAATGACCTTGTTTTATAATCAAAGAAAAATGAGAAGAGTTAGATAAAAGAAGCCATGAGAGAAGAATTTCAAAAAAATGAATAGCTTCTTTGCTCATAAATAATAGAAGCATAAATGTCAAATGAAATTTATTATAGGATGTAGGAAGCCTAAAAAAATTTAGAAGCAGACCAACTCTTATTGTGCAGAGAAGTCCACCAATTCTCTGTCAGTGATGGTGGTTATTCAATTTACTGACACTGCAGACCTTAAGGCTGCAGTTCTTGGTTGCTGTTCATGCCATGCTCTCAGAGTTGTCATTTTCTTTTTTTTTCTGTTTTTTTTTAATTACACTTTATTCACTTTGTAGCCCCACATAAGCCCCTCCCTCCTCCTCTCCCGATCCCACCCTCTCTCCCCCTTCTTCACACATGCCCCTCCCCAAGTCCACTGATAGGAGGTCCTTTTCTCCTTCCTTCTGTTCTTAGTCTAACAGATCACATCAGGAGTGGCTGCATTGTCATCATCTGTGGCTTGGTAAGGCTGCTCCCCCTTCAGGGGGAGGTGATCAAAGAGCAGGCCAATCAGATTATGTCAGAGGCAGTCTCTTCCCATTACTATGTAACCCAATTGGGCACTGAACTGCCATGTGCTACTTCTGTGCAGGGGTTCTAGGTTATCTCCATGAAAGTCCTTGGTTGGAGTATGAGTCTCTGGGAAGTTCTCTGTGTTCAAGTTTTCTGGTTCTTTTGCTCTCCTTGTGGGGTTCCCGTCCTCTCCAGCTCTTACTATTTCCCACATCTTACATAAGATTCCATGCACTCTGTCCAACAGTTGGTCATAAGTCTCAGCGTCTGCTTTGATTTTCAAACAGAAAAAAAAGGGATTGCTTTACCAACAGAAGCCTGCTTTTGAGCAATCAACCTCCATTTATCCCATATTAAATTTAAGGTACTGAAGATAAAACTCATCTTCCAGGCTGTCACAAAAATGGAATGCAGTAAATATCTTCAGGATTCTAACTTTAAACACACAAGTCTTATTTTGATCCATCATCTCTGTAACATTTTTAAAGATAATCTTCTGTATAAATGCTCCCTTTATTCACTAAACATGGCTATTAAAAATTAGAAACCATTTTTTTATTGGTGTACATTGTTATTGTATTTTTTTTACTAAGGTTAATTGGATATAATAGAAGACTCACTATAAGATTTATTTTACATATTTTCATATCATAATCTAAAATTTAAATACATTTTAATGAAAAGGAGCTGTCATCTCACATACTTTATTAATTGGTAAAATTTTTACATCTATCTAAGTACCTTGATGTTAAAAAAAAAAAAACTATGACTGTCTCATGTCCTTTACTCTCTCTTTCAACAGAGGAACAGATTAAACTATTGGGAATCTATACATTTCACTATATTTTTCTAACATCATCACTCTGTAAGAGATGCTAATATAAGCTAGTAGTCACAAATAGTATCATTGATTGCAATATGTTTCTTTTAGAACAAAAATTGTTTCTGATGTTATCGTTGCCTTAACATATTGTAAATGAAGTAACATTTCACAATTTCAATTGTGTTATAAAGCTGTTCATTCTATTTCATTTGCAAACCAATGACAATATAAACATTTTGTTGCATACTTAACTTGTCTGAATCACCATGCTTAGTCACTTTATCCTAGTAACAAATATCACTTTATAAACATATCACCACTTAGAAATATTGGTGGACAGATATTTTGAAGTATCTCACAATTGATGAACAGATTTAAATTACATGTTCCTCCATGGTCTGGCATTACTGTAGACTACCAATAGAGTTTTCAGAAACAGGTGCTCCTTGATTTATGAATTGACCCACATCACTATGAGCACCTACTGGATACAAATATTCTTTCACAAATATATTTAGTAACCTTACAACTAACCTACCAAATTTGTATATTAGCAATATACTAGACAATAGAATATGGGTATATTTATCATGAAATAGAATGACTTATTACTGTTCTCTGTGGACTCATACCACATTATCTCTACCCAGAAAGTGGTCAAAATTCAAAATTGGATTTATATTTTCTCTGAATGCATGATGTTTTCATTTTACTGTACTTTGAAAATTCTTAAATGTAGTCATTTTCAATAAGAAGAGATTTGCATATGGCCCATTGTAGTAACAATCAGCTTAACTAATTAGCATTTAGGTGGCACAAAGAACTAAAGAAGTTAAAAGGCAATAATTCAAGTAACCCAATTAAAAATGGGGTATAGAGCTAAACAGAGAATTCTCTGTAGAAGAATATAGAATGGCAGAGAAACACATAAGGAGATATTCAACATTCCTAGCCATCAGAGATATGCAAATCAAAATAACCCTGAGATTTCACCTTACACCCATCAGAATGGCTAAGATCAAAACTCAAGAGATAACGCATGCTGGAGAGGCTGTGGAGAAAGGGGAACCCTCCTCCATTGCTGGTGGGAATGTCAACTGGTACAATCACTATGGAAATCAACCTGGCGCTTTCTCAGAAAATTAGGAATAGTGCTACCTCAAGATCCAGCTATACCACTCCTAGACATATATCCAAAAGATGTTCAAGTACACAACAAGGACATTTGTTCAACCATGTTTGTAGCAGCTTTATTCATAATAGTCAGAACCTGGAAACAACCCAGATGTCCATCAATGGAGGAATGGATACAGAAATTGTGGTACTTTTATACAATGAAATATTACTCAGCAATAAAAACAAGGAAATCATGCATTTTGCAGGCAAATGGTGGGAACTAGAAAAAAATCATTCTGACTGAGGTATCCCCAAATCAGAAAGACACACATGGTATATCCTCATTTATATAGACCTATAAGATAGGATAAACATACTAAAATATGTACACCTAAAGAAGATAAACAAGAAAGAGGTCCAGGGGTAAGATGATCAATCCTCATCTAGAAAGACAAAGGGGATGGATATTGGAAACAGTCTTGTCTCACAGGAATTAAAGGGGAGAAATACCTATTGAGCCTACAATATATGGGTAAAAGTTACAAAATTTTTCATTAGAAAATTGCTGGAATGTTCTGGAAATGTGTTATTATCTCCTCAATATATAAATAAATATGTTTTATTTTAACTTCATCATAATTTCTCCTTGATATCTTAGGTGAATGAGTATAATAAGTCCTCAAGTTCATCTCTATCCCTGAAGTATAAGTATTACAAAAATGGATTGTGAAATTGTGTGTTTTTACTGTGCTTTTGAGTTATCAACTTAAATACCTAATATATTTTAATAGAGAGAGGTACATTTTAAACCAAGGAGATGGAGAACTTAGAGGAGATGAAAAACCGCACAGGTAAGCATCAGCAATAGAATATAAGAGATAGAGAGAGATATCAGGCTCTAGAGATACAATTACAGAAATCCATATATCTTTCCAAGAAAACACAACAGAAAAGTTCCTGACAAAAAAACATCTAAGAAAGCAAGGGTACCATGAAAAGAAGAAACCTAAGAATAATAAGAAGAGACAAAAAGACCACAGATACCAACCCAGACATCTATTTGCAGCAATATTTTCAATCAACATAGATGGAGAAAAAATTATTCCATGACATAAATAAATTTAAAAAATAGGTACACACTGACCCAACCCTACTGGAAGGAAAACTTCAACCCAATGAGATGAACTACACACACGAAAATATAGGATAAAGATACCTTCGCAGCAAAAAAGGAAATGAGCACACAAACACACAATTACCTCCAATTCAACAATTAAAGGAACTAACAATCATTTATTATTAATATCTATCAACATTAATGGACTCAACTCTCCAATAAAAAGACATAGACTAACAGAATGGTTGTAGAAACAGGATCCAACATTCTGCTACATGTAAGAAACATCTCTGCATCAAAGATACACACTACTTCAGAATAAAGAGCTGGAAAAAAGTATTCCCAGCAAACAGATGCAAGAAGCAAGCTGGACTAGCCATCTTAATATCTAATAAAATAGACTTTCAACCAAAATTAATCAAAAGAAATGGGGAGGGACACTTCATTGTCATTAAAGGGAAAACTCCACCAGGAATACATCACTGCCTTAAACATCTATGCCCCATACACAAGAGCTTCTGCATTTGAAAAAAAAAAAACTTTATTAAAGCTTAAATCACAAATTGACCCCAATACCTTAATGGTGGGAGACCTCAACACCCTACTCTTACAAATGAAGATCATAAAGACAGAAGCTAAAAAGAGAAACCATAACACTCACAGAGTTCTTAAATCAAATGGACTTAATAGATGTCTACAGAACTTTTCACTCAATCACAAGAGTCTATCTTTTTCTCAGCACCTATGGGATCCTCTCCAAAATTGACTATATAGCCAAGCAAAAAGCAAGATGCAACAGATATAAAAAGATTGAAATAATCCCATGTATTATATCAGACAACTAAGATCTAAAACTAGACTTCAACAATAACAGAAGTAACAAAAAGCTTACACACCATGGAAACTGATCAACTCTTTACTCAATGACAGCTGAGTCTGGAAGAAGTAAAAAAGAAATTAAAGACTTCCTTGATATCTAATCCACACAAAGACCCAACAAAGAAAGGGAATCTCAGACCAATCTCTCTAATGAGAGCAAGAAGGCTTCACCACAGGTATGCAGGATTGGTTCAGTATATGGAAATCCATCAATGTTATCCATCATATATATAAACTGGAACAAAAAACATGGTCATTGCGTTAGATGCCGAAAAAGCATTTGACAAAATCCAAAACCTATTCATGTATAAAGTAAACATCAGGGATACAAGGAACCATAGTAAAGGCAATATACAGCAATAAATATACTAATGGCAATTTATAGCAAACCTATAGGCAACATCAAACTAAATGAAGAGAAATTTAAATCAATCCCATTGAAATCAGAGAGAAAGCAAGGCTGCCCTTTATATTTGTATCTCTTCAAAATAATGTTGGAAGTATTGGCTAGAGCAATAAGACAAATAAAGGAGATAAAGGGAATACAAAATTGGAAAGGAAGAAGTCAAAATATCACTATTTACAGATGATGTGAGAGTGTACATGAGTGACCACAAAAATTCAACTAGAGAACTACTACAGCTTATAAACACCTTCAGCAAACTAGCTGTATACAAAATTAACTCAAAAAAACCAGTAGCCCTTATGTATAAAAAATATAAATCTGCTGAGAAAGAAATTATGGAAGCAACACCCTTCATCAAAGCCACAAACAACATAAAGTCCCTTTGTGTAATTCTAACCAAGCAAGTGAAAGACTTCTATGAAAGACATTTCAAGTCTCTGAAGCAAGAAATTGAAGAAGAAATCAGAAGATGGGAGTATCTCCCATGCTCACGGATTGGTAGGATTAACATAGTAAAAACAGTCCTCCTACCAAAAATAATCTACAGATTCAATGCCACTCAACTGAAGAATGGATACAGAAATTGTGTCACATTTACCCAATGGTATACTATTCAGCTATTAAATATCAGGAAATCATGACATTTCCAGGCAAATGGAAAGAACTAAAAATGATTATCCTGAATGAGGTAACCCAGAAGCAGAAAGATACACAATGTATATACTCACTTATAAGCGGATTTGAGCCTAAAATATAGGTTAAACAATATAATCTACAGAACTAAACAGGATAAACAACAAGGAGGATCCTAGGGAAGAAGCTTAATTCTCATTCACAAGTTAAAAAAGGATAGACAGGTGAAGTCAAGGTAGACAGAGAACAGGATGGGAACCTATCACAAATGTGCTTTAAAAGACTGCCCAGCAGGGAATGGAAGTGGATGCAGAGACTCAAAGCTGAACTTTGGACAGATAGTTGGGTGTCTTATAGAAGAAGGACACAGAGGGGACAGGAGTCACACAAGGAGAACAAAAAAAAAGCCAAAAAAAGGTAACTCGGCCCAGTTGGAACTTCAGAGACTGATGCATCAACCAAAGGCCATGCATAGAGAGGACCTACACTCTTTGCTCAGATGTAGCCCATTGGCGGTTCAGTCTCTATGTTGGTTCCCTAGTGAGGGGAGAAGAGACAGTCTGACCTGAACTCAGTTGTCTGTTCCTTGATCACTTCTCCCTGGTGGGGTAACCTAGCCAGCCCACAGAGGAAGAGGATCCATGCAGTCCTGATGGGACCTGATAGGTTAGGATCAGACAGTAGGGGAAGAGGACTTCCTCTATCAGTGGACTAAGGAAAAATAGAGGAGGAAGAGCAAGGGAGGGTCTTAGCAGAAGGAGATGAGGGAGGGTATTACAACCTGGATACAAGTGAGAAAATTTTTGAATAATTAATTATTTTTAAATGACAGAGGTATATTTTAGTGATATATTAGAAAAGGATCTTTTTAAATTTTCATACAGTTTGCTTATTTATTTATTTGTTTACTTTACCAGTTGTTAATCTTTAGAATTAGATCTGCAAATAATGAAATATTCAAAGGATAATTACTTTTGTCATAGTCAATTCCAGAGTTTTAGCCAATCAAGACAAGTTTTACAGATCTCTAAAAAGTATTCTAGTCACTCTAATCAGTCTCTCATTTCTTACACCAATTAATTAGGTTATAATAGAAGATCGATCAAAATGTATGTAAAGGAAAGATTAATTACTTCTTTTCTGTGAATTAATTAGTACTATATTAGAGTGCTGAGGAAAACCATTTAGTGAAAGAAAAATGAATGCCAACAGATGTGATAACTTAAGATGTATAGCGGACATATAACTTTAAGGACAAAATTTATTTAGTTTAAATGTAGAACATATATATTGGCTTGGCACTTCATATATTTTTCTCTATTAGTAGATGCACAAGGTATGAGTAAAGGAAAAAAAATAATAAATAATTTTTTGTCAGAGATAAAAATACATTTTTTAAACTACAATATGTGGTTCTTCATTTTTTATAAGCAGGGTTTCATTTAGCTCAGGTTGTTCTGACACTCATGAAATCTAAGACAACCCTAACATCTGATTCTATTACTGGCACTGTTTCTCTCCTTAACCTTTGGAGAAAATACCATGAACATAAGTGGTTTAGTAAACTACAGAGCAGTTTCAGTCTCTTTAGGAATATTTCAACATATTAGTTCCAAGGGAACATTAATATTAATCATAACCAGCCAATTTATAATATGCCAGTACAGTGATTTAAACTTAATGGCAAAATTACATTCATTATGAGGCAGAAAATCCATCTATACTGCCTTCATATGCAAGTAGTTTTAATAAATCTCTAATGTTTAATGTAGCATAAACTAATATTTCCACCAATCTCAAGATCAGTGCAAAATAAAATAGCAGGACATAGGTTTTTAAAAGTAAGGTAGAAAATATTTTAAATGTTATATTCAAAACATTTTAACCAGTGAAGCACAGATATGGACAAAAGGTCATATACATGTATTTCTTAGTGTCATTTTTCTTAAAATCTCTAGACAAATATATGAAATTCACTGTCACTTATTCATACTATATGCTTTACCAGGGCCAAATGTTGTCTGTTTCTATGAATGCATTTTCAGAACATTCCTTCAAAATCCATTTGCTATTTGATAAAGTATGTACTTCCACCCAAAGCCATTTAAAATGCCATTTTTGGATGGATGTTCTGTTTGGTTTTGCTTTGTTTACCTAATCTCAAAGAACATGAAAGTGGTACACATAATGTGATATTGCTATTTTAAGAGTAAAGGTGTAGAATGCAGTTTGTTACCCAAAACACACAGAAATGTAAGACCTGTGTACTAGGTGACCCTTATATGAAATAATTTTAAATACTCGATTGCATGACACATGATGTTTCACTAAACTTGTTTTATGAATAAAAAGAATGATTTCTAGATTTTTAATTTGTTAACATTTATTATTTTGGTTCTGTTCTCCTTGTGGAGCTCCTGCCTCCTCCAGGACTTTCTATCTCCCTCTTCTTCCATAAGGTTTCCTGAACTCTTCCCAAAGTTTAGCTATGAGTCTCAGTATCCACTTCAATACCCTGGTTTATTTCTAGCACCCATGTCAGAAACTCACAAGCACTTGATGTTTTAATTCCAGGGTATATGATCTCTCTTCTCTCCTCTGTGGCAATTTGCACACACGTTGCCTGTATATACCTATATTGATATCTATCTCTCTCTATATATATATGTATTTACACATGAGAATGTAAAGTAAAAAATTATCTTTAAAAAGATAAAGTGTAAACAAATAAAATATAATGAGCAAGTATTTATTTTAAAGCACATACATTAAAAATTCTACAACCATATTATTCATAATACTTAAGTGATTTTTTAAAAACTTACAGTTTATATCAGTTTACTTAATGTATTCATATCAGTTATTTTGATTTGTTTATAATTGTTTGTATCAATATTAACTGCATAAAACTTGAATCTGGAGCAAAATTTAAATTTATGTACATCTATGTAATTATGTATATATCTACACATAAATTATGGGAATTTGATAAATTTATTAAATATACATTATTATAGATTCCTATTACATTTATAGTGTATATATTTCTTAATATAAATTATTGAATTTTGTGTTTTCCAAACTTACAATGCTTTTTATATGTTAAAAAATAGTCTTTGTTCCCCTCACTTTGGGAAACCAATTGGTTACTGAGCTACCACAGGCTACATCTTAGCAAAGGTTCTAGGTTATATCCATACATGGTCCTTGGTTGAATGTCAGTGAAGATACCTGATAAAACAGGATCAGATGAATGGGGGGAGGTCCCCCCTATCAGTGGACTTGGAAAGGGGCACAGTAGTGATGAGGGAGGGAGGGACTAGGAGGGAACGAGGGTTCGGGGCACGGCTGTGATACAGAATTAATAAAATGTAACTGATAAAAATAAAAAAAAATAGTCTTATTTTTAAAAATTTTATCTTTAAGGTCAACATGATTCTTTAAAAAAAATCAGTAGTTCAAGGGTTTTCAAAAGCAGCTACCTTTAGAGTCTTTTATGTGTAGAATCAAATGTAAAATCTCTTTGTTTACAATTTGTTTTATAGTATATTAGTTAACAAAATAGCAATATATTTTATAATATTCTTTACTCTCCCAGAGCTCCTCCAAGAACTTGCTTAGCTACTTACCTACCCACTCAATACCATTTAATATATCTTTCTGTCTTTTAAATAAAAAACCTCAAAGCAAAAAAAATTAATCAACATACAGAAACAAAACAAAATCACACACACACACAGGCAAAACAAACAAACAAACAAACAAACAAAGAATAAAAAACATGGAGTTAGTTTTGTGCTGCCTAACTATTTCTAGGCATGGAGCCTACCCTGGAGCATGGTTGATATATGCAGTCTGTTTTACAGGGTATAACTAATTTTTCTTTTTCCAGTAGGTATCAATTGTAAACAGCTTCTTGAATAACAGTAAGACTTTTAAACAATGATACGAAAAAGGAATGTGACGATAGTGTATTATTGAGGTCCTCAGACTAATTTTTCCTCCATTGAAGCCAGAATTCTTTTTTTAAATTAATTTTTTATTTTTTATAAAGAAGCTAGAATTCTTAATTCTCCTGAATTATATGGAAATTATTTTAGCTTTATTATAATACAAAAGAATACTAAATGATATAATAAAATAATGTAATTGCTTATCACTGTGTAAAGAAAGGTTGTATATAAAGGTATGCAAAATTGAAAATTCTTACATGTGCCTAAAAAATGACTGTTATAAACTTCATAGTAAATTTTATTTAGAGTATTGGCAATCCTGTATTTCAAATATTATCATGTGCTCCATATATGTCACTCATTAAATAGATTTACCTCTAAAAAATATGCTATTGGTCACAGCAGCAAAATTATTTGACCAATACAACTAGAGTTATAAAAATGTGATTTGAAAACACAATTAATCTATTTCTAATAAGGAACTAGGAAAGAAGAACTTACTAGATTCAGGATCAGAGTTGCCATCTCCTTCAGTGCGGTTGTTTGGTGCAGCATGATCAAAGTACTCTTCCTGAGGATAGCCAAGAGGTAGGGCATGGGATAGGCTGGGAAGGCTGCCTGAATCATGGTCTCCCAATCCACCATCACTGATGCTTTCCTGAGAGCCTTCTGGAAGGTGAAAAGTAACACGCCGCTGAGACTGAAAGGAAAAAAGAAGATTGTAAAGTTTCAGCAATATTATGAACAATTTCTTAGTGGATCTAATTTATAAAACATATTATTTCAGGTGTCTGGTAAAGCCACATAAAATTATCTTGCTGTGTGGACAATTTCAGGCATTTATGAAAAGGCATATCTATGTTAAACCAGTTTAACCTGGCACCTGAGTTGCCGCTATTATACTTCTAAACAAATAGGGGAAGTCCTCCTCCCCTTCCATCTGACCCTAGCCTATCTGGTTTCATAAGGACTGGCTACATTGTCTTTCTCTGTAGCCTGGTAAGGCTGCTCCCCGACAAATGGGAGGTGATCAAAGAGCCAGCTACTGACTTCATGTCAGAGACAGTCCCTCTTCCCATTACTAGGGAACCACTTGGAGACTGAGCTGCCATGGGCTACATCTGTGCAGGGGTTCTAGGTTATCTCCATGCATGGTCCTTGGTTAGAGTATCAGTCTCAGAAAAGACCCCTGGGACCCATTTCTTGGTTCTGTTGCTCTTCTTTTGGAGATCGTGTCATCTTTAGATCTTTCTATCTCCTCCTTTTTTCATAAGATTCCCTGCACTCTGCTTAAAGTTTGGCAATGAGTCTCAGCATCTGCTTTGATACACTGCTGGGTAGAGTTTTTCAGAGGCCCTCTGTGGTAAGCTCATGTCCTGTTGCCTATTTTCTCCCTCTTTAGATGTTCCCTTTGCCTTTGGGCATGAGGAGTGATCATCTTACACAGGGTCCTCCTCCTTGGCTTCTGTAGGTGTACAGATATTAGTATGTTTATCCTATATTATATGTCTAATATCCACTTATAAGTGAGTATATACCATGTGTGTCTTTCTGCTTCTGGGATACCTTACTCAGGATGATCTTTTCTAGTTCCCACCATTTG
>REGO01000499.1:449339-473109 GCA_010120015.1 Rhombomys opimus | reverse complement strand
AACTCTGTATCCCAACCGTGTCCCGATCCCTCATTCCCTCCCAGTCCCTCCCTCCCTCCCTCATCTCCACCCTGCCCCTTTCCAAGTCCACTGATAGGGGGTAACCTCCTCCCCATTCATCTGATCCTGTTTTATCAGGTATCTTCAGGACTGGCTGCAAAGCCCTCCTTTGTGGCCTAACAGGACTGCTCCTCCCTTGGGGGGTGGGGAGGCCAAAGAGCCAGTCATTGAGTTCCTGTTAGAAATAGTCCTTGTTCCCCTCACTATGGGAAACCAATTGGTTACTGAGCTACCATATGCTACATCTAGCAGAGGTTCTAGGTTATATCCATACATGGTCCTTGGTTGAATGTCAGTCTCAGAAAACACCCTGTACCCAGATATAGTTGGTCCTGGTGGAGCTCCTATCCTTTCCCTATCAGACTAACTCCCCTTCTTTCCTATGATTCCCTGTACTCTGACAAAGGTTTGGACATGAGTCTTTGCTTTGAAATCACTGCTAGTTAGAGTCTTTCATATGCACTCAGTAGACTTCTGTCATACGTTCAATGCACATCCCATCTGTCTTTCTAAATGAGGCTGCTATAAACATAGTTGAGCAAGTATCCCTTTTGTGTACTTGAGTAAACTTTGGGTATATACCTAGCAGTGGTAGAGCTGGGTCTTGAGGAAGTACTATTCCTAATTGTCTTAGGAAGCGCCAGATAGCTTTCCAGAGTGGTTGTACCAGTTTAAATTCCCAGAATGGAGTCTATTTTAATCACCGACTTTTAACCATTTTAGCCTGCTCATGTTTATGTAACTATATTGCGTGTACGGATTGTTTTGGAGATTCTGGGGTTTTTGTTTCTCCATATGAAGCTGAGAATCTTCTTTTTCAAGGTCTGTAAAGAATTGAGTTGCTATTTTGATGGGAATTGCTTTGAATCTGTAGGTTGCTTTTAGCAGTATGCTCATTTTCACAATGTTAATCTTACCAAAACATGAGCATAGGAGATCTTTCCATCTTCTGAGATCTCCTTCAATTTCTTTCTTCAGAGACCTGAAGTTTTTCTCAAACAGGTCTTTCACTTGTTTGGTTAGTGTCACTCCAAGGTACTTTATGTTATTAGTGGCTATTGTGAAGGATGTTGTTTCCCTGATTTCTTTCTCGGCCTTTTTGTCTTTGGTATTCAGGAGGGCTTCTGATTTTTTTGAGTTGATTTTGTATCCTGCCACTTTTCTAAAATTGTTTATCAGCTGAAGGAGTTCTCTGGTTGAATTTTTGGGGTCACTCATGTATACTATCATATCATCTGCGAATAGTGAAACTTTGACTTCTTCCTTTCCAATTTTTATCCTCTTGATCTCCTTTAGTTGTCTTATTGCTCTGGCTAGGACGTCAAGTACTATGTAGAAGATGTATGGAGAGAGTGGGCAGCCTTGTCTTGTCCCTGATTTCAGTGGGATTGTTTTAAGTTTCTCTCCATTGTGTTTGATGTTGGCTATAGGCTTGTTGTATATTGCCTTTACTATGTTTAGGTATGTGCCTTGTATCCCTGATCTCTCCAAGACTTTAAACATGAATGGGTGTTGGACTTTGTCAAATGCTTTTTAAGCATCTAAGGATATGATCATGTGGTTTTTCTCCTTCAGTTTCTTTATATGCTGGATTGCATGATGGATTTCCATATATTGAACCTCCCCTGCATGCCTGGGATGAAGCCTCCTTGATCATGTTTAATAATATCTTTTATGTGTCCTTGGATTCGGTTTGCAAGTATTTTATTGAGTATTTCTGCATCAATGTTCATAAGAGACATAAGTCTGAAGTTGTCTTTTTTTTTGTTGGGTCTTTGTGAGGTTTAGGTATCAAGGTGACTGTGGCATCATAGAATGAGTTTGGTAATGTTCCTTCTGTCTCTATTTTGTGGAATAGTTTGGAGAGAATTGGAGTTAGCACTTCTTTGAAGATCTGGTAGAATTCTCTACTGAATCCATCTGGCCCAGGGCTTTTTTTGGAAGGGAGACTGTTGATGACTACTTCTATTTCCTTGGGGGATATAGGACCATTCAATTTTTCTACCTGATCTTGACTTAATTTTGGTAGATGGACTCTATCAAGAAAATTGTCCATTTCTTTTAGATTTTCAAATTTTTTGGCATATAGGCTTTTGTAGTGTGACCTAACGACTGTTTGGATTTCCTCAGTGTCTGTAGTTATGTCCCCCTTTTCATTACAACAACAGATCATCTAGAGGTATTTCCATCCCGGATCTCAAGCTGTACTACAGAGCAATGCTAATAAAAACTGCATGGTATTGGCATAGAAACAAAAAGGAGGATCAATGGAAATGAATAGAAGACCAAGATATAAACCCACACACCTATGAATACTTGACTTTTGACAAAGAAGCCAAAACCATACAATGGAAAAAATACAGCACCTTCAACAAATGTTGCTGCTCAAACTGGATGTCTAAATGCAGAAAAATGAAAATAGATCCATATTTATCATCTTGTACAAAACAAAAGTCCAAGTGGATGAAAGACCTCAAGATAAAACCAGTTATTCTAAGTAGGTTAGAAGAAAAAGTGGGGAAGAGCCTAGAACTCATTGGCATTGGAGACAACTTCCAAAACAGAACACCAACAGCACAGGCTCTAAGAGCAACAATCAATAAATAGGACCTCATGAAACTGAAAAGTTTCTGTAAAGCAAAAGACACTGTCATCAGAACAAATGACAGCCTACAGACTGGGAAAGTATCTTCACCAACCAGATATCTGACAGAGGGCTGATATCTACAATATATAAATAACTAAATGAGTTAGAAGACAATAATTCAAGCAACCTAATTAAAAATGGGGTATGCAGCTAAACAGAATTCTCTGTAGAAGAAAATAGAATGGCAGAGAAACACTTAAAGAGATGCTCAACATCCTTATCCATCAGGAAGATGCAAATCAAAATGACCCTGAGATTTCACCTTACACCCATTAAAATGGTTAAAATAAAAAACTCAAATAACAACACATGCTGAAGAAGTTGTGGAGAAAGGGGAACCCTCCTCCATTGCTGGTGGGAATGTAAACTGGTACAACCACTTTGGAAGTCAATCTGGCACTTTCTCAGACTTATATTAATAGTGCTTCCTCAAGACCCAGCTATACCACCTCTAGGCATATACCCAAAATTTTCTCAAGTACTCAACAAGGACATTTGCTCAACCCGGTTTGTAGCAGCTTTATTTGTAATAGCCAGAACCTGGAAACAATCCAGATGTTCATCAATGGGGGGATGGATACAGAAATTGTGGTATTTTTTCACATTGGAATACTACTCAGGAATCAAAAAAGAGGAAATCATGCAATTTGCAGGCAAATGGGATCAAGAAAAGATCATTCTGAGTGAGGTATCCCAGAAGGAGAAAGACACACATGGTATATACTCACTTATACAGTCCTATAAGATAGGATAAACATAATGAAATCTATATACCTAAAGAAGATAAACACGAAAGAGCACCCAGGGTAAGATGATCAATCCACACTTAGAAAGACAAGTGGGATGTCCATCGGACATAGGAGAAAACAAGTAACAGGACAGGAGCCTACTGCAGAGGGCCTTTGAAAGACTCTACCTAGCAGTGTATCAAAACAGATACTTAGACTCATAATCAAACCTTGGGCAAAGTGCAAGGAATCATATCAAAGAAGGGGGAGTTTGTATGATATGGAAAAGATAGGATCTCCACAAGGACCAAATACATCTGGGCACAGGGGTCTTTTCTGAGACTGATACTCCACCAAGGACCAGGTATGGATATAACCTAGAACCTCTGCTCAGATGTAGCCCATGGTAGCTCAGTAATCAATTGATTACAATAGTAAGGGGAAGAGGGACTACTTCTGACAGGAACTCAATGGCAGGCTCTTTGACCTCCCCACTCTCCTTGGGAGGAGCAGTCCTGTTAGGCCACAGAGGAGGACTTTGCAGCCAGTCCTGAAGATACCTGATAAAACAGGATCAGATGAATGGGGAGGAGCTCCTTCCCAATCAGTGGACTTGGAAAGGGGCAGGGAGGAGATGAGGGAGGGAGAGTGGTATTGGGTGGGAATGAGGGGGTAAGATACAGCTGGGATACAGAGTTAATAAAATCTAAGTAATAATAAAAAAATAAAAAAAACAAAAAATAAATAAATAAAAATTATAAAAATAAAAATATATATTGCATGTAAAAGTCAATGTTTTTAGGAAAGTGAATATTCAGATAGCCACGTAAAATTAGGTTAATGATTTTAGCTTCAAATCAAGTCTTGTAGAAAGCCTAAGTTATCTTAAAGTGCTAGAACACTTGTCACTGAAATGAAAAATAAATGCTCATTTATTGCACCTTTGGGCCTGTCGGAGAATGAAGACCAATCAAAGAACAATGGGCTGGACCTGGACCCTGTACACATATAAAAAGATGTGCAGCTTGGTCTTCATCTAGATCTCCTAACAATGGGAATAGGGGCTGTGTCTGACTCTGATGCCAGCCTTTAGATCCTTGTTTTCTTGCTGGTCTGCCTTGACAGGCCTCATTGGGAGAAGCTGTATGTATTCTTACTTTGACTTTAAGGGCCAGGGAGGGTTGGTACCCCTTGGGGGCCTCCTATTTGAGAAAAAGGAGAGAGGAATGGGTGACTTGGCCATGAAAGTCTTTAAGATCTTCAGTATTAGAGTACTTTCAATTTACAATATTATGCCAAGGCTAAGACTGAATTCAAATGAGGCTTAACTCAGAGGATCAAAACTCTGCTTGTCATGCTACCACACACATAACAAGCCAGAAATGCTTCTAATCTCTTTAAATCTAATTGAGGAATTTAATACCCCATCTGGCTCCTGTGTGCACAAAGAAATGGACACATATTACTCAATTTATGAAAATTTTTGAAATATATGAATGTACAAAGTCTACTAATGGAAAAAGGAAGAACCCAGCTATGAAAGTGAGAAAAAGATAAGGCTGGGAATGGAAGTAACTATTTTAAAAGGGCACTATATAAATGGCTGAAACTTCACAATTAAACCCTCTATTTTATATAATTAATACATACAAATAAAGCATCATAACATTGTTTAAAATGATGTTTAAATTATTAAGTTTTTTCAAAAGTATGCTTTCCGGTCATATATATATATATATATATATATATATATATATATATATATATATATATATATATCTTTTGCTTCTGTTGCTCTCCTTGTGGAGTACATGGCCCTTCCATGTCTTACTGTCTCCCACTTCTTTCATAAGCTTCCCTGCACTCTGCTCAAATTTGGTTATGAGTCTCAGCATCTGCTTTAATACATTGCTGGGTAGAGTCTTTCAGAGGTCCTCTGTGGTAGGCTCCTGTCCTGTTCCCTATTTTCTCTCCTTCAGATGTCCATCCCATTTGCTTTTCTGAGTGAGGATTGTTCATCTTACCAAGGGTCTTCCTTCTTGCTGAGCTTCTTTAAGGGTACAGATTTTAGGATGATTGCCCTATATTATATGTCTAATATCGACTTGTTTTTTATTTTTTTAATATTAGTTACAGTTTATTAACTTTGTATCCCAGCTGTATCCCTCTCCCTCATTCTCTGCCAATCCCACTATCCTTCCCTCATAAGTGAGTATGTATGTCTTTCTGCTTCAGGGATGCCTCACTCAGGATGATCTTTTCTAGATCACACCATTTGCCTACAATTTTCATGATTCCTTGTTTTTAATTGCCGATTAGTATTCCATTGTGTAAATGTACCACAATTTCTGTAACCATTCCTCCATTGAGGGACATCTGGGTTGTTTCCAGGTTCTGGTTATGATGAATAAAGCTGCTACAAACATGGTTGAACAAATGTCCTCATTGTGTACTTGGCCATATTTTTGGATATATGCCCAGGAGTGGTATAGCTGAATCTTGAAAAAGTACTATTCCTAATTGTCTGAAAAAGCACCATACTGATTTCCAAAGTTGGTTGTACAAGTTTACATTCCCACCAGCAATGGAAGAGGGTGCCCCTTTCTCCACATCCTCTCCAGCATATGTTGTCATTTGAGATTTTGATCTTGGCCATTCTGAGAAATGTAAGGTGAAATCTCAGGCTCATTTTGATTTGCATTTCCCTGATTACTAAGGGCATTGAACATATCTTTAAGTGTTAAGCTGCCATTTGATATCCTCTACAGAGAATTCTCTGTTTAGCTCTCTACCCCATTTTTAATTGGATTACTTGTTTTGTTGCTTTTTAAGTTCTTGAGTTCTTTATATGTTCTAGATATTAGCCCTCTGTCAGATATAGAGGTGAACATCCTTTCCCAGTCTGTAGGCTGTCATTTTGTTCTGAAGAAAGTGTCTTTTACTTTACAGAAGCTTTTGATTTTCATGGCTACCCCTTTATTGATTGTTGATCTTAGAGCCTGTGCTGTTGGTGTTCTGTTAAGGAAGTTGTCTCCTGTGCTTTTTCTATGGTGGTTCAACATAAAGAAATCCATCAATGTAATCCACCATACAAACAAACTGAAGGATAAAAACCACATGATTATCTCCTTAGATTCCAAAAAAAGGATTTGACAAAACCCAAAATCCATTCATGTTTAAAATCTTGGAGCGATCGGGAATATAAGGCACATACCTAAACATAGTAAAGACAACATACTGCAAGCCTATAGCCAACATCAAGCTCAATGGAGAGAAACTTAAATCAATCCCACTGAAATCAGGGACAAGGCAAGGCTGCCCACTCTCTCCATATCTCTTCAACATAGTACTTGAAGTCCTAGCTAGAGCAATATGACAACTAAAGGATATCAAGGGGATACAAATCGTAAAGGAAGAAGTCAACATATCACTATTTGCAAATGATATGATAGTAAACATGAGTGATAGTAAAATTCAAACCACAAAACTTCTTCAACTGATAAACCCCTTCATCAACATGGTTAGATACAAAATTAACTCAAAAAAATCCGTAGCCCTGTTATACAAAAAAGACAAAAGCGCTGACCCTTTTGTCAGGGAAACTACACCCTTCGCAATAGTCACAAATAATAGAAAGTACCTTGGTTTGACTCTAACCAAGCAAATGAAGGACCTGTATGAAAAAAAAAAAAAAACTTCAAGTCTCTGAAGAAAGAAATCAAGGAAGATATCAGAAGATGGAAAGATCTCCCATGTTCATGCACCAGTAGGATTAACATAGTGAAATGGCCATCCTGCCAAAAACAATCTATAGATTCAATGCAATTACCATAAAAATACCAACACAATTCTTTACAGACCTTGAAAGAAAAATTTTCAACTTCATATGGCAAAACAAAAACCCAGAATTGCCAAACAAACAAAAAAAAACCCTGTATATCAACAGATTGTCTGGAATTATCTCCATCCCTGATCTCAAACGGTATTACAGAGCAATAGTAATAAATGCTACATGGTACTGGCATAGAAACAGAATGGTGGATCAGTGAATTTGAACAGAAGACCCAGAAACAAACCCGCACACCCATGGATACTTGATTTTGACAAAGAAGCCAAAACCATACAAAGGAAAAAAGACAGCATCTTCAAAAAATTGTGCTGGTCGAACTGGATGTCTACCTGTAGAAAAATGCAAATATATCCATATTTATCACCCTGCACAAAATGACAGTCCAAGACCTCAACCTAAAACCAGTCACACTAAATCTGTTAGATAAAAAAGTAGGGAAGACTTTTTATTTCTAATTAGAAACAGAAAGGGAGTGGATCCAGATGGAAAGAGAGGTAGAGAGAAACTGGGAGGAGTAGAGGTAGGGGAAGCTATAATTAGTATATATTATGAGTGAAAATCCTAATTTCAGTAAAAGGAAATTATATTGGAGGTTGGTCAGATGCTTGTTACTGGCCTTTAAGATCTGTTTACACCTATCTTTGCTTAGTAAACCTGCCTAAGACATATCTGATTGGGTTATTAAACAGCCTGTACCTGCACAGGGCAGAATGGGTTAATTCTGGCTAATGTTCCTTGGCTTTTGCATACTGTAAAATCATAAGATTAGTGGCAGAGACCAACAGAAAGAGAGGAGTAGGAAGGAAAATACCAGGATGGGTTAGTGTGGAAAAAATAACCACATGGGCTAGGACAATAATGGTGTGAAAAGGCCCAAATGAAGAATACAAACAAATGACATTGGATTATGGATGAAAGGTAGTACAATTTAGGAGGATTAACTTGGATGGCAGTGGATGGGGTTGGGAGATGGGCAGTGAGGATACTGAGACAATGTAAGTAAAATATGTCCCTAGTCCAAGGTAAATAAGGCAATTACAAATCTAACAGGTTTCTGTGTCTCCTTATTTGTGATAGCAGGTTAAATAATACTATTGTTACAATCTTAGGGCTAATCATAAATAATCTGTAGACAAACACATTTCTATTATTTACTGTAATAAAGTGATATGAAATTAAGTAAATCTTTAAAAATAGAAACTAACAAAGTATTACAAATATAAGCAATCAAACAATTGTATATTTATTTTTACATTGAATTGTCTCAAATATTTGAAGGACATTTAATTACACTGTCTCAATTTTAAAAATGTTTTGCAATGTCAATAATTTCAAACAACCATCTATAAGTTTGTTTGACAACTTAGTATCTTATTAACAAAAAATCACTAAAATTCTAATCTCTTAAATGCAATTACTGACTATTTAGTATCTAGAAAGTACTATTAATTATATAATATACTTAAATATGGAATTGCATTGAATATGTAGAATGCTTTTGGAAGGATAGCTGTTTTCATTATGTTAATTTTACCAATTCATGAGCATGGGGAGATCTTTCCATCTTCTGATATCTTCTTCATTTTCTTTCTTCAGAGACTTGAAGTTTTTATCATACAGACCTTTCACTTGCTTGGTTTGACTCACACCAAGGTACTTTATGTTATTTGTGATGATCTTGAAGAGGGTTGTTTCTCTAAATTCTTACTCTGCCCATTTTTCTTTGGTACATGGGGGTGGGGGTTCTGATATTTTTGAGATAATTTTGTATCCAGCCACATTGCTGACGGTGTTTATCAGCTGAAGGAGTTCTCTGGTAGAATTTTGGGAGTCACTCATGTTTACTATCATATAATCTGTGAATAGTGGTACTCTGAATTTTATGTTTTTCTGATTTGCATCCCCATGATGTCCTTTAGTTGTCTTACTGCTTTAGCTAGGACTTCAAGAACTTTGTTGTAGACATAAGAAGAGAGAAAGCAGCCTTGCCTTGTCCCTGATTTCAGTAGAATTAATTTAAGTTCCTCTTCATTTGGTTTGATGTTGGCTATAGGATTGTTGTACATTGCTTTTACTCTGTTTAGGTATATGCCTTATATCCCTTATCTCTCCAAAACATTAAACATGAAAAGGTGTTGAATTTTGTCAAATGCTTTTTCTGCATCTAAGGAGATGATATTGTGCTTTTTTTCTTTCAATTTGTTTATATGATAGATTACATTGATGGATTTTCATATGTTGAACCATCCTTGCATGCCTGCGATAAAGCATTTTTGGTCGTGGTGGATTGTATCTTTAATGTGTTCTTGGATGAAGTTTGCTAGTATTTTATTGAATATTTTTGTATTAATGTTTGAAAAATGCTCATAAGTGAGAATGGTCTGAAGTTCTCTTTCTTTTTTGGGTCTTTGTGCAGTTTGGGTATCAATGTGAATGTTGTCTCATAAAATGAAGTTGGTAACATTCTTTTTGTTTCTATTTTTTTTTCCACAGACCTTGATGGAACAGTTCTCAATTTCATATGCAAAAACAAAACAAAACACAAAACAAAACAAAACAAAAGACTAAAATAAGTCTGTACAATAAAAGATCTTCTGGAGGTATCCATTCTTGATCTGAAACTGTACTGCGGAGCATCAGTAATAAAAATGCATGATACTGGCATAGAAACATAAAGGGGGATCAATGGAATCGAAGACCCATAAATAAACCCACACACCTATGGATACTTGATTTTTTTTTTTTTACAATGAATTCAAAACCATACAAGGGAAAAAAGATAGCATCTTCAACAGGTTGTGGAGAAAGGGGAACCCTCCTCCATTGCTGGCAGGAATGTAATGTTGTATAACCACTTTGGAAATCAATCTCTTGCTTTCTCAGAAAATGAGTAATAGTGCTGCCTCAACATCCAGCTATGCAATTCCTGGGCATATACCTGAAAGCTTCCCCATAATTCAATAAGGACATTTGCTCAACTATGTTCATAGCATCTTTATTTGTAATAGCCAGAATCAGGAAACAACCTAGAGGTCCTGTAACAGTGGAATGGATATAGAAAGTATGGTACAGTTACAGAATGGAATACCACACAGCAATTAAAAAATTATATCATGAAATTTGCAGGCAAATCGTATGAACTTGAAAAGATCATTCTGAGTGAGGAAACCCAGAAACAGAAAAGACACAAATGGTATATACTCACTTATAAGTGGATATTAGACATTTACTGTAGGATAAACATACTAAAATCTGTAGTCCTAAAGAATCTAAACAATAAGGAGCACTCTAGGGAACAGGCTTACACCTCATTCAGAAGGGCAAACAAGAAAAACATTAGAATTAGAAGACAAGGTATAGGACAGTAGCCTTCCACAGGGAAACTCTGAAAGATTCTACCTACCAGGGTATGGAAGGAGATAATGAGCCTCATAGCCAAAAATGGCACAGTGCCTGGAACCTTATGGAATTAGGAGATGAAAAGACCTGGAGGGGCAGGATTTTCATAGGAGACTAACAGAGCCAAAAAAAAAAAAAAAAAAAAAGTGCCCAGTATGGCCTGCAGATACTGGTATTCCAACCAAGATCCATGTTGGGGCAAAATGACTAATGTTTCTTCTCTCAACAGCCATTGATATTTTATAGCACATTATATAATATTTGTTACAGTTACAGTACCAAGAATTAACTCACTCTTGAGCATGTAGTTACAAGCAAGTTTCATGCTTTAAACTGTATAATTTTGTATTCCAATATCTATAAAAATAATTTATATTACTTTCCAGAGGGATTTCATTCCCAAGTTGTTCAAATAGAATGAATGTCATGAATATTAGAAAAAAATCAATTACATTTCTATTTAGATAAATTAAAGTAAGTGAATGTAGTTCACTTGGCATACATGAACACTGTTTTAAACAAAAATGTAGTAGTCCATGGTTGCTCAGTAACCAATTGGTTTTTCCCTAGTAAGGGGAACAGGGACTATTTCTGACAGGAACTCAATGGCAGGCTTTTAGCCTTCCCCACCCTGCAAGGAGCAGTCCTACTAGTCCACAGAGGAGGACTTTGCAGCTAGTCCTGAAGAAACCTGATAAAACAGGGTCAGATGAAAAGGGGAGGAGGTCCTCCCCTATCAGTGAACTTGGAAAGGGGCAGGGAGGTGATGAGGGAGGGAGGGTGGTATTGGGAAGGAATGAGTGAGTAGGATACAGAGTTAATAAAATGTAACTAATAATAAAAATTAAAAAAATAGAAGACCAATAGGTGGGTTAAGAATGTCATGACGTAGCATTTGTAACCTCAGATGTTTTCACCACATTCCTGTAACCCATCTAATTCAAATCCAATTTTATGAACATTCTTGATTTGTGACTATTTGCCTAATAAGTAAAATGTTAATAAAGTTGCAAAAAATGTAGCTAATTCATTAAAATATGGCATTCTGAAAATTAGCTTTGGCTTTAAAGTACGTAAGTATATTTATGAAGATATAAGGTAAGTATGTATTTTGGTATTACTGTTGAGTCAGTCGAATAATTCAAGTGGTTCATCTCTGTTAGCCTTGATACAGATAAGATTATTTCAAAATTTCTGGCTGAAATATGGTTTAATAAACAAGACTTTAAGTGCCCTCTAATCTTTTTCTTCCTTGAAATCTAATGAAACAAGTTAATTCAGAGCACATCTTTCCTAGATATAGCACTGTGGCATAGAATTATTTTGAGCTAAAGCCACTTGAAAAACAGCAAGTGCAAGATCAGTCTAAACTTGATTATATTTCTCAAAATAAAGAGATGAAATTCCCGTTTGAAAGTTGTCTCTTTATGGAAAAAAAAATGTAACATTCTTATCATCAAGGACAGACTGGGGAATATCTGGATAAAGAAGCCTACAGATTGGGAAAGAATCTTCACCAACCCTTTTTCTGACAGAGGGCTAATATCCAGTATATATAAAGAACTAAAGAAGCTGAAAAGCAGCAAACCAAGTAATCCAATTAAAAACTGGGGAACAGAGCTAAACAGAGAATTCTCTGTAGAGAAATATAGAGTGGCAGAGAAACAGTTAAAGAAATGTTCAACCTTATTAGCCATCAGGGAAATGCAAATCAAAACGACCCTGAGATTTCACCTTACACCCCTCAGAATGGACAAGATGAAAAACTCAAGTGACAATACATGTTGGAGAGGTGTGGAGAAAGGGGAACCCTCCTCCACTGCTGGTGGGAATGTAAACTTATAAAACCACTCTAGAAATCAATTTGGCGCTTTCTAAGACAAATAGGAATAGCGCTTCCACAAGATCCAGCATATAACTCCTAGGCATATATCCAAAAGAGGCTCAAGTACACAATAAGGTCATTTGCTTAACCTTGTTTGTAGCCGCCTTATTTGTAATAGCCAGAAGCTAGAAACAGCCCAGATGCCCCTCAACTGAAGAATGGATGCAGAAATTGTTGTACATCTACACAATGGAGTATTACTCTGAAAGGAAAAATAAGGAAATCATGAAATTTGCAGGTAAATGGTGGGACCTAGAAAGGATCATCCTGAGTGAGCTGTCCCAGAAGCAAAAAGACACACACGGTATATACTCACTCGTATAGCGATATAACATAGGATAAACCTACTAAAATCTTTACATCTAAAGAAACTAATCAATACAGAAGACCTTGACTAAAACGTTCAATCCCCATCCGATAAGGCAAAGAGGAAGGACATCAGAAGAAGAAGAAAATAGGAAACAACCTAGGAACCTGCCACAGAAAGCCTTTGAAAGGCTCTGCAAGGAGAGCAACAGAAACAGAAAATTTGAACACAGGGGTCTTCCCAGAGACTCATACTCCAACCAAGTACCATGCATGGAGATATCCTAGAACCCCTGCACAGATGTAGTCCATGGCAGTTTAGTGTCCAAGTGTGTTATATAGTAATGGGAAGAGGGACTGCCTCTGACATAATCTGTTTAGCTTGCTCTATGATCACCTCCCCCTGAGGGGAGAGCAGCCTTACCAGGCCACAGAAGATGACAAAACATCCACTCCTGATGTGATCTGATAGACTAAGATCAGAAGGAAGGAGAAGAGGACCTCCCCTATCAGTGGGCTTGGGGGGGGGCATGCGTGAAAAAGGGGGGGGGGGGGGGGGGATCGGGAGGGGAAATGGGAGGAGCTTATGGGGGATACAAAGTGAATAATGTGAAATTAATAAAAAAAACAAATGTGTAGATTGGTTCAAATCTCATATTAATTCATTTCTGTTTTCTTTCTATTTAAATTTTAATTGGTTCTTTCTGAATTTCACATCATGCACCCCAATTCCACTGATCTCCTCATGTTCTTATATCTGCCAATTGCCCTTGAAAATGGCATGCCTCCTCCCAAAATGCAAAAAATAAAAAAGTAAAACAAAGTAAAGCAAAAACACATTTTCTGTGGAAGTTCCAGTGTGTCTTGTTGTCACATTGTATACTCTTATGCCTATGTGACTTTACTTGCAAATGTTTATTGGGATGAGTCATTGGTTGGATTGATGCCTGTGGCCTCTGCCACATTGTCAACACTGGATCCTCCCTGGGATACCTCAAAAACATTTTGTTTTTGCCCTGTTCCATGGAGATCCTGCAGCTTTAGATCTTCATTGCATCCCTTTCACACATCTTAGCAGTTCATAAAAGCAGTAGATGATGGAGTTACCCAACACAGAGCCCTAGATCTGGTCCTGGGTGAGAGGTAATTTCATGTTGCGCCGGCGTAATCGTCTCGCCAGCAAGAACGCACACGGACAACAGGATCCTTCTGCAGCAGGCTTTATTGTAGTCAAGCGATGGCAGGAGGAAGACCCCAAGCCCCAAAGTGGCACTGCTTAAATAAGCCCTAACCACACCCTAAGTGACTTGGAGTGACGTGTCATACCTTGATTGGCTGCTTACTCATCACCCGTCTGAGGGCCCGGGCTCGGGCAGTGGTTTGGCGTGCTTTCGCAACTCGCACATGCGCTCTAGAGGTTGTTTACTAGTACAGAGACCGGATGCCGGCGCCATCTTGTAATGGCGTCTGAATCTCGGCTCTCCACAATTTCATCTTCCTGTCAGCTCTCACATGCCCCTGCAATCAGATCCAGCCTTCAAGTCTTGTTGCAGCACTCTAGTCATTATAGTAAAGCTGGCCATGGTGGTATGGGCACAGGAGCACCAACCCAAGAGCTCATGAGAGCAGGAGAGCTGACTTGTCCCATGTTTACTTCCCTTATAAAGTATCTAATTGTACTGAAAGTTATTAGCTTCATGATATGGAAACAATTTACACCTTAGAAGAAATAGAGACTAAATTCATACTTAATGGTAAGGAAGACAATAGCAATATTCTATGCTTACATACAACCAGTTTTTCCTATAAATACATGTGTAGGTATGACAGCATAGTTAATAACAGGTGACATTTAAAATGAAACCAGCAAAATTACTAATTGTAAACATATATCTTTGTGCCCACAGATAAATGTGATTCTCACACTTTGTTATATAGATGTCTCTTTGCAACAGACAGAGATCATTATGGAAACTACAACTGATCAAAATACAAATAAGTGAGCATCCTCTCAATTAGTTTCTTTAGATGTACAGATTTCAGTAGGTTTATCCTATATTACATGTCTATATGAGTGAGTATATACCGTGTTTGTCTTTCTGCTTCTGGGACAGCTCACTCAAGATGATCCTTTCTAGGTCCCACCATTTACCTGCAAATTTCATGATTTCCTTATTTTTCATTGCTAAGTAATATTCCATTGTGTAGATGTACCACAATTTCTGCATCCATTCTTCAGTTGAAGGGCATCTGGGCTGTTTCCAGCTTCTGGCTATTACAAATAAAGCTGCTACAAACATGATTGAGCAAATGTCCTTATTATGTACTTGAGCCTCTTTTGGATATATGCCTAGGAGTGGTACGGCTGGATCTTGAAGAAGCGCTATTCCTATTTGTCTGAGAAAGCACCAGATTGATTTCCAAAGTGGTTGTACAATTTTACATTCCCACCAGCAAAGGCAAAGAGGAAGGAGCCTCTGAAAGACTCTGCCCTGTAGACTATCAAAGAAGACACTGAGACTTATGGCCAACTGTTGCACAGTGTGCATGGAATCTTATGTAAGAAGTAGGAACTAGTAAGATCTGGAGAGGACAGGAACTCCACAAGGAGAGCAACAGAACCAGAAAATTTGATCACAGTGATCTTACCAGAGACTCATACTCCAACCAAGTACCATGCATGGAGATATCCTAGAAGCCCTGCACAGATGTAGCCCATGGCAGTTTAGTGTCCAAGTGTTTTACATAGTAATGAGAAGAAAGACTGCCTCTGACATAATCTAATTGGCCTGCTCTTTGATCACCTCCCCCTGAGGGGGGAGCAGCCTTACCAGGCCACAGAAGATGACAATGCAGCCACTCCTGATGAGATCTGATAGACTGAGATCAGAGGGAAGGAGAGGAGGACCTCCCCTATTAGTGCACTTGGGGAGGGGCATGGATGAAGAAGGGGAAGGAAAGATGGGATGGGGAGGGGAAGAGGGAGGGGCTTATGGGAGGATACAAAGTGAATAAAGTATAATTAATAAAAAACTAAAAATAAAAAAGATAAAAAAAACAAATAAGTGATCTTGTGATGACCAACTCCATTTGTAATTACAGATATTCTTTTTCTTTGTTAAGTACATAAGGGAAATTATGGTAATAATTAAACATGTACATACATAAATATGAAAAAATTAAATTGGAAAACATGTACTTAGTATTTGAAATATAATCGGAAATGTTTTCAACCATCAGAGAAGATTAAAAAAAAATGGCTCTCAGCCAGGTGCATTGGAGCTTATTACTTAAAATATATTATTTAAAACATTAAAATTGTTGAGATGTAGAAGGGCTGTTCATGGGAGTCCACAGTGCCCTGCCCAGGGAGCAGATGATAGTGCTGCTGTCCCACAAAAATTGTTGCTGTCTTTATTATAAGGAGCTACCCCTGATATAGAGTTCACTGTCACTGTTAAACGAGTGTTAATGATTAGGCTGACTAGGTGTCTGCCTATGGGTCTCGGAAGTTATGTATCGGTTCTAGCCTATTTTTCTAGCCTTATTATGGCTATAATCATAGAGTATACCTATATCACCATAACCCCTTTTCTGCATGTGGAGGGCTGGGCCTTCCATATGTTCCCAAACCTGATTAAGCCTTTAATGTCCTGTCTTCAACTGGGCAGCAAGTTAGAATCAAGTGACATGATGGTTCCCTTGCTGCAGAAGAAGAAAAGGATAAAGGGTGTGTCTTATACTGACTACCAGTCTGTCTCTGAAAATGGTCAAAATGTTCTGAGAATCTGATGACCCTTTAGATATTCCATCAAATGTCACTGAGCGTCTAGACAACACTGTGTTTCTGTCAACTGGAGGGAACAAGAACTTCGGTTTGGATATTTTACAGGCTTCTGTAGTTATTTAGTCTTGGGGAAGTTGACTTTATACCATTACTGCCTTGGAAACTACGGGATGAACTGAATGGCAGTTGTAGGCACCATGAAAGTTAAAGTTAGCATTTGAAAAGATCATGGATTTACAAACCATGTTAGAAACCTAGGAAAGCTTTACAGACTCACTTTGTTTGTATGTGGATGGAAATTATGTTGATTCAGACAGAAATATATTCTTTTCTGAAATCAGCTAATGCTAGAAACTTGAGTCTTATGAAACTTTGTTGTGTGTTTAAAGTATAATGGAAGCACTCAGTGTCCCTAAGATTGATTCACAGAGATCTATTTACTTTACAAGGTAATGAAAACCATGCCCACTAGTGTTAGTGATTGCAGTTGACAAATTGTGACTCCAGTCATGATGGAGTAGAGAAGCTAAGAAAAGAGTGAATTTTAACTGCGATTAGGCATAGCTTTTGACAATATACTATCTTATTTACATTTGTTTCTTAAACCAGAATGTCCAGTCAAGTTTTCTTCAAATTGTTTTCTTGCCCAGAGCAGAGGAGATGTGCTGGTAATCTGTGTACCCTGTGTGTGGTGTGAAGGAAAGCACAGTATGTTACCCAAAGGATCTGGAGAGGAGCAAAGCCTGTAGTGCTGAGGACTGAGAAAGTGAACATCTTCTCCACACATGCCCATGAAAAAAGTCAGTTGCCTTGAAGCTACTCAGTCTCCAGCTACCTCCAGCAGACCCCATCTAGCCTCACCCACACTTCCCTTTATGCTGTGTCATTTTTAAAGATGTGACAATGAACCTCATGCCCCAAGGTTGTTTTTATTCTATTTTATATGATATAATACATTCTGATTGTTCTTTTTCCTTCCTCTACTTTCCCTACTTCCCCCCACATCTTCTCACATATGGATCCACCTTTTGTCTCTTCTTAGGGTGAAAACAGGTGTCTAAGGGATAATAATACAAAATAATAAGAAAATACACAAAATAGAAAACAAAAAAACCCTAACAGTTTGGAATAAATAAAACAAAGAAACAGAAGAAAGAGAGCCCAAGAAACAACACACACACACACACACACACACACACACACACAAACAAACAAAAACAAAAACAAAAACAACCCCCTCCCAATAAAACAGAAACTAATGCAGATACCCACTCATTAGCACACTCAGGAATCCCATAAAAATGCAAAACCAGATGGTGCAGGCCCTGTGCATATTGTGTCAATATCTGTGAGTTTATATGTGTTTCCTGGTGTGTTTGAAAGCCCTTGTTTCCTTGGTGTCCTCCATCCTCTCTGACTCTTATACTCTATCTGCCTCTCTTTCCAAAGGTTTCCTTGAGCCCTGACTGGAGAGATTTAATGGAAATATCCTGCTTAGGGCTGAGTGTACCAAGGTCTCTTCCTACATCTTGTGTAGCTCTGGCTCTCTGTATTTGTTCCATTTGCTTATATGTGCATACTAGTTGTTAAGTCAATGATAAGGAAGCTACAATCCATAGAGACACATAAATAAGGTATAGAGTAAGGCATAAGTGGGAAGGAAGGATAATTTCCTAAAGAAATCTAGTTATGGATTAAAAGAGGGTTGGGACTGGAATGGAAGGATCAAAAGCAGAGAAGGAGGGAAGATAGAGATGATGGAGAGATTATGTAGAAGGACAGCCAAAATTAAGGGTTATCTTTGTGGTAGTATCAAATAACTCAAGAAATTAAACACCAACAAACAAAATAATCCAGTGAAAAACTGGAGTACACAACTGAACAAAGAATTCTCAACAGGGAAACATCTAATGGCCAAGAAGCACTTAAAGAAATGTTCAACTTTCTCAGACACTGAGATTCTATTTTGACCCTTCAGAATGGCTAAGATCAACAACTCAAGTGACAATGCATGATGGCCAGGATGTGGAACATAGAGAATACTCATCCATTGCTGGTGGGAATGAAAACTTGTACAACCACTTTGGAAATCAATCTGGCACTTTCTCAGAAAAAATTGGAAACAACTCTACTTCAAGACCCAGGTACACCATTCCTGGGCATATACTCAAAAGATGCTCTCTCATAAAACAAGGACACTTGCTCAACTATGTCCTTAACGGCCTTACTCATAATGGCCAGAATCTGTAAACAACCCAGATGTCCTCCAACCAAAGAATCGTTAAAACAAACAAACAAACAAACAAACAAACAAAAAACGTGGTACATTGACATGATGGAATACTACTCAACTATTAAAAACAAGAATGCCATGCAATTTTCAGGCAAATGAATGGAACTAGAAAATATTATTCTGAGTGAGACACATGAAACTCAGAAAGACACAGATAGCATGTACTCACTCATAAGTGGGTTTTAACTATATAGTACAGTATTGATACAGTACAATTCACATATACAAGAAAGATAAGTAACAAGGAGGACCCAAAGGAGGATGCTTAAATCTCAGGCAGAACGGGAAAGAAAATAGAAGTGGTTGAAGAGAGGGAACAAGACAGGATACTAGCATAGCTGTCTACTGAGAGCCTCCACCCAGAAGCTGATTGAAGTAGCTGCTAAGATTCACAGCCAAACATGAGGTAAAGTATAGGGAGTCTGGTGTAAAAGTGGGAGAAAGGATAGAAGGACCCGTAGGTGCCAGGAACTTCACAAGAAGATCAACAGAACCAACTGAACAGGGCCCAGAGGGGCTTATGGAGATTGAGGCACCAACCATGGACCATGCATAGACTAGACCTAGGCCCCCTATACATATGTAGAAGATGGGCAGCTCAGGCTCCATGTGAGTGGCTTAGTAAGGGGAACAGGGGTTATTTCCGGCATGGACTCTGTTGATTGCTTTCTGATCCTACTGACATTATGTGCTACATATATGTTAGCTAGTGCCTTGCTCAACATCATCAGAGAAACTTCCTTCTTCAACAAATGTCCCACATTTCTATTGTAGCTTCAGAAGAGATGTGCTATCAGTCCCTTTTTCTGCAATTCCATTCTTTATATTGTGGTTTCTTGCACACTAAAAACTGATCATTTGAACAGTATAATAAAAGCAAACAAGTAGGTTGTGGCTGAGATAAATATTTTCTTTTTTTATTTTTATTTTATTTTTATCAGTTACATTTTATTAATTCTGTATCCCAGCCGTGCCCCGAACCCTCATTCCCTCCCAGTCCCTCCCTCCCTCATCACCACTGTGCCTCTTTCCAAGTCCACTGATAGGGGGGGACCTCCCCCCATTCATCTGATCCTGTTTTATCAGGTATCTTCATTGAGTTCCTGTTAGAAATAGTCCTTGTTCCCCTCACTTTGGGAGACAAATTGGTTACTGAGCTACCACAGGCTACATCTGAGCAGAGGCTCTAGTTTATATCCATACATGGTCCTTGGTTGAATGTCAGTTTCAGAAAAGACCCTGTGCCCAGATATATTTGGTCTTTGTGGAGCTCCTATCCTTTCCCCATCAGACTAACTCCCCTTCTTTCTTATGATTCCCTGCACTCTGCCAAAGGTTTGGTCATGAGTCTTTGCTTTGAAAACACTGCTAGTTAGAGTCTTTCAGATGCGCTCAGTAGACTCCTGTCATGCGTTCAATGCACATCCCATCTGTCTTTCTAAACGAGGATTGATCTTTCCCTTTTTCCTAACCTCATATTTTTGTTCCAGCAGAGAGTAACACACCAGTTACTGGAAAATCCTTGGTCTTCATCTTGGATTATCTATTGTATGCTTTTGACAAGGCAGATAAGATGCGGGGTTTAGCTTTCCCTTTTTTCTTTTGTGAGAGCTCTCTAAGCACTAATTTTCATTCTGGGCTACCAGAATGAATAACATGATACAATGATAACATCTGTATTCACTTGTCTGTCTGGTATGTGAGCTGATTTCTTTAAGAAAAAAAAACAGCTCTCCTTTCCCAGAGATTACACTTAGAAGCTTTGTCTAGGACAATTTAGTGGAACATCCAGAATACCCTAGAAACTTCCAAAAATGCTCATATTTCTCTACAATATACAGCAATATTCACAACACTTTACAAACACCCAAAAATAGACTGAGCAAAGGAAAAGAACCACACCAAATGTTTCTGTGTTATTTTAAATGTTTGCCAAAGTTGTAGTACCAGAAAGTAATTGTTCTTAATCATATCTGACTGCAATATATTTGTGAATGCTACTATGAGACTCCTGGGACTTTCACTGTTATATCAAATGTCAAACCTTATGATTTTTCTGGGAAAGATAAAATTTCTTTTATTTAAGGAAACTTACAAAAATATTTTACATGCATAGTTATAAAAATAGAAGATGATCTTTTTTTTGAAGTTTATTAAGGTGAATGTTCAATTTTCTTGCTGAAGTGAGGTTTGCCTGAGGCAAGAGGGAAAGGAGTGCAGAGTTATGTGGATTCATAATCAGCCCCATAGCTGCACAACAAAGGACTCTGCTCTCTATTACTTCAAACCTTAGCACCAGGCAGGTATCAAGTACTTTTTGATCTAAGCATGTGAGGTTAGAAGTTATTTTCATTTTATTTTTTTCTCTTTTGAACTTCAAAATTTTGGCTTTTAAGTGGTATTTTGCATAATTTCTTATTCTTGAAAGCGCATGACACTAGTCTGCAATCTATATTTCACGTTGTGTGTTTCTCCCAGATGAGTAGCACTCTGATATTACATTCCAATGTCTCATGGGAAATTGAACTTGTAAGTAAGAATGAAATTAAGCAGGGCTGTACTTTATATTAGCATATCATACATCAGCTGCACAGACATACTTTCAATGTTCCAGATTGGTTGATGAGCACAGCTAATGGCTTAAATTTAAATTTGATGGAAGCAAAGCTTATCTCTTGTGTACCATAAATTTTAATTTGTATTAGAAAATATCCCTTTCCAGTACAGAAATTTCTGTTACTTTCGGAGCATGAGATTGAAGATCATTTTTCAAACAAAAATGAACCCAAGTCATTCTAGAATGTTGTACAGATGTACAAAGAATAACTATCCCCAGGCATCTCCATGTGAAAATATGGGCTATGACAATTTTATGGTCTTTATCTCTCCTAAAGCCCATTTAAACCGTATGGCTTCCCCATCTTTTTCTCATCTTAGCCCCATATTTCTTGCTAGGGGCCAGGGTTGAAAAATGCAGCTGGTAAACCTGTGATGTGCAATAAACCACTCATCACAGAGAGCAAGTCTTTGCCTGCTTGCAGAGATCTTTCTCACAAAAAAGTCCGTGTGCTGATCAACCTGAACAAGATAGCATAGACCCAGGAAGACACACAGACTATATCACTTAGAAGCTGATTTTAATCATATAGTATAGGATAGGCATACTACAATGCACTGACCCCAAAGAGATAAGTTCGATGGACATCTAAGGCTTATTTTGACCCACTAGTTAGGGGAGTATGATATATCTCCCACACAGATTTTGTTGCCTGCTTTCTGATCACTTCCCCCTGATGGGACTTCCATACAAGGCCACAGGGGAGGAATAGGAACTCAGTCCTAAGGTAAATAGATGAACTGGGATGTCTGGGTAAGGGAGATCCACTCTTCTGAGGAATAGGGGAGAGGGGATGCAGGAAAGAGGGTGGGACTGAGAAGAAGCCTATGACCAATATGTAAATTAAATTAATAAGAAAACTTTGTGTACTTAACTATCTTTATCAAGTTTGTCACTCACTGAAACTAGACAATCCTTTTCTGTTCTCCAATCCCAATACTGCCCTTCTCTATTAGAGCCAGTCTGTACCATGACTCACTGTGATAGCCCCAGGAGCAAAACTGAGAGATTCTTCATAGTTCATAGTCCTTCATTGCAGAAAGGAACGCACAGATCAGAAGCTCATGCGTGGAGATCTCACTGCAAAATTGTTCGGGTATTTTCCTTCATACAGCTCTTGGTTATGGTGACAAATCAACCATAGTCCTGGTATCCTTCCTAGGTTTCCCAGAATGTCTAATCCCCTGACACTGTGCTTCAAGACATAATGCAGGAAGAGAATTTCACTTTCATTTTGTATTTCTTTTTCACAGTTTCATGGGGTGTTTTTGCAAAATGGGCATAATAAATAGGCTGTACTACATAAAATGTATAATAAATAAAAATTTTCATGTTTCTTTTTAATTTATTATTTATTACAATTTATTCACTTTGCATCCCAGCTGTAGCACTCTCCCTCATCTCCTCCTAGTCCCACCCTCCGTCTCTCTTCTCCTCCAATGCCCCTTTCCTAGTCAATTGATACTCTATCCAACAGGGTGTCAAAACATATTCTGAGATGCATACCTTTCAGGTCTTTGTATCTCCCTGTTCTTTCATAAGATTTCCTGCACTCTGCTCAAACTTTGGCTATGTGTCTGAGCATCTGCTTTAATACTTTGCAAAGTAGAGTCTTTCAGAGTCTTTCTATGGTAGGGTCCAGTTCCATTTCCCTGTTTTATTCTCCCTCTTTTGATGTTCATTCTCTTTGCTTTTCTGACTGAGGAATAAGCATCTTACCCAGGGCCTTCCTTCTCGCTTAGCTTTTTTAGATGTACAGATTTCTGTATGATTCCCGATATTATATACCTAATATCCACTTATAAGTGAGCATATACCATTTGTGTCTTTCTGCTTCTGAGATACCTCACTCAGGATGATCTTTTCTAGTTCCCACTACTTGCCAGAAAATTTCATGATTTCCTTGTTTTAATGGCCAAGTAATATTCCATTGTGTAAATGTACTACAATTTCTGTATCCATTCCTCAGTTGAGGGACATCTGGGTGGTTTCTAGATTCTGGTTATTACAAATAAAGCTGCTACCAACATGGTTGAGAAAATGTCCTTGTTGTATACTTGAACATCTTTTGGATATATGCCTAGGTTTGCTATAGCTGGATCTTTTTTTTTTCTTTTTTTTTAATTTTTATTTTTATCAGTTACATTTTATTAATTCTGTATCCCAGCCGTGCCCCGAACCCTCATTCCCTCCCAGTC
>REGO01000499.1:431425-443525 GCA_010120015.1 Rhombomys opimus | reverse complement strand
CTGTGATGTTCCCTGTCGGTCTAGAAATCTCCACCGTTGTCTTCCTGGGTTAGAGGTCCTTCCATTCACCAACTCAGAAGTTCCGGTATTCCACCGCTCAGAAACGGTGTGTGCTCGTCGCCATCTTGGCTCCGCCCCTATAGTTGGATCTTGAGGTAGCAATATTTCTAAGTGTCTGAGAAAGCACCATATTTATTTTTAAAGTGGTTGTACAAGTTTATGTAATGAAAGAGAGTTCCCCTTTGTCCACAACCTATTCAGCATGTGTTTTCCCTTGAGTTAAAATGTCTTAGCCATTGATGGGTGTAAGATGTAATTTTAGGGTTGTTTTGACTTGCATTTCCCTGATGACGAAGAAAGCTGGGCATTTCTTTAAGTGTTTCTCTGCCATTAGATGTTCCTCTATTGAGAATTCTCTGTTTAGCTCTGTAGCTCAAGTTTTAATTGGATTACTTGATTTTTTGCTGTTTAACTTATTGAGTTCTTTTTATATTCTGGATATTAGTCCTTTGTGAAGATCCTTTTCTAATCTGTATGATATTGTTTGGTTCTGATGACAGTGTCCTTTGCTTTACATATCAGGGGACTAGGGGAGGGGCATGGGAGGAGAAGAGGGAGGGAGGATGGCATTGGAAGGGGACAAGGGAAGGACCTATACCTTGGATATGAAGTGAATAAAATATAATTACTAAAAAATTAATTAATTAAAAAAACAAAATAGTTTGGAAGTAAAATAAACTGAGCAACTTTAAAACACATGAAGTTAAAACAAAATTGAAACTGTTTCATGTTTATGAAATGTGAATCTAAAAATGTGAACAAATGAACACATTAAGGTGTGAAAAGGTGGGAATTGAAATAAAAGGTAACTGTGCAAAGATTCTCGCCCGTGTTTCCTGGATGTGGGAAACAGGATTTACTTGCAGATTGTGAAAATCACAAATCTTGCATATATAGAAAAATGCAGATGAATGTGAATTATATCATCAAACCTAGTCTAACAAAGCCAAAAGCTAAAATCCAAGAACTGGAAAAAAATGGGTTTTTATCCCAAGAACAACAGAATACAATGAAAGATTACAGTTTACAAAACAAAAAAGATGAGAGGTGAAAGAAAGAAATAGAGTTAATGGGAGAGAGAGAGAAGAAAGGAAAAATAATAAAGACCACAAACTAAATTATGTAAATCTATTTACACAAATAGTCAGTGATATACTACATTGTAAACTCAAAGAGGCATAAGTTCAGAATGTGAATTTGAACAAAATGGAAAAATTTTAATCCATTTCTGAGCATAATGTGATAAAAATCTTTATAAAAATTGGTGTTCAAAAGTAACATAGATTCTGACAGTCACATAGCTTGAAGTTGCAATGCTCTTAAACTGTTTGCAATTTGTAATATTTTTATGGCAGGATTTGGAAATCTATAAGTAAAATTACATATGATGAACCAATTATTATTAAGAAGAATGATAACTTAGTGATGAACAAAAGACCTTCAGTACAGAGAAGAATACCTGTAATATACAGAAAAAAGATAGAATGTGTCAGCTGATTGTGGGTAAATCTTTTAAGTATATATGATGCAATACCCATATTTTTAAATAAGATAAATATGTGCTTTTTCTAATATTAAAAAGCTTACACTATAAAGGAGAGAAATACATTCTTATAGTAGAGACACACACTAAAATATATTTTGAATTGTTTATTTCCATTTTGTTTCTCAGATGTATGTTTAATAATTCTCTATATTATAATTTTTTGCCTAACTGATATCAAAATTCAGACATTCTCAATCCTGAGAAATTGCTATTTCATTTATCATTTCACATGCAGTTCTTTCTTTCAATAATTCATATGCAAATTCAGATAAGTTGAACATTAAATTTTTTCCAGTGTTTTAGATGATACAAAAATAGAAATGATATCACTCGAAAACAACATTTTCAGTGTAGGTGAAAAGTAATGTCATAAAAGCAAGAGATAAAGTTATATTTAACCTTCACAAAGTGACAAAAAGTGCTATTCAAGGACTTCTTTTAAAAGAAAACAATTCTAGTTGATGTAATGTGAGAAGAGTGAGGGAAGGCAGAACACAGAAAAGACAAGGGAGTGGACCGCAGCCGGAATACAAAGTAAATAAATTATAACAAATGATAAATAAATTTAAAAAAAGAAAAAAATACAACTTTATATAAAAAAGAAAGTTCAAGAGATGGTATTCGGAAGGGGTATATGGTGGTGTTTACAGAATTCATGGTTTCTTAACTAAAAATCACAGTGCAAGACATGGGATGCTTTCTTATGAGTTAATTGTCTAGAAAGCACCACAGGTTCCTAAAACAATACAGATTATTGTCAATGTCCTTGATTACCAAGCTAACTAGATGGTAAAAACCTAAGACTGAAGACATTACATAATTTAGTTTGAGAATAGAGGAAATGTGATCTTGAAATAATCAGAAAACTCTCTCCCTGTTCGCTAGCTGTCATAGTGTTGGAAGATGCTTTGAATGTTGCTGAGAAAGAAAAAAAAATGTCTTATCCATGATGGATTCTGCATTTTATAAAATACCAAAATGTCATAAAAGATGTGCCCACTGTTCTAATAGTGACATAACTATTATTGGGTAAATAAGTGCTTTATGATTTCATTTGTAGCCTTCTCCACAGGAGGGAATTTCATGCTTTCTGTTGTAACTTTAGTCAAAACCCTTGGCTGGGGCATTCACAGGCCAAATGATAAACATGCTATTAACTTGCTAAATGGTAAGCTTTGACTTCTTTCTTGAGCACAATCAGGATTTCTCTCCACATCTGTGAATATCTAGTGTCTTTTTATTGTTATATTGCTGTGAGGACATACTATGATTAGACCAACTTTTTCTATTTATTTTATTTTTTATTATCACTTATTACAAATTATTCAATTTTTATCCCAGCTGTGGTCCCCTCACTCATCTCCCCCAACCCCACCCTCCCTTCCTCTTCTGCTCCTTTGTCCCTCCCCTAGTCCACTGATAGGGGAGGTCCTCCTTCCCTTCTATCTGACCCTAGTCAATCAGGTTTCAACAGGACTGGTTGCATTGTGCTCCTCTGTGGCCTGGCAAGGCTGCTTCCCCCAAAGAAAGGTGATCAGAGAGCCTAGCACTGAGTTCATGCCAGAGAAAGCCTCCGTTACCCTTACTAGGTACCCCACATGGAGATTGAGTTTATAGGTTACATCTAAACCTGGGTTTTAGGTCCTCTCCATGCATTTTCTTTGATTGGGGTGCCATTCTCCTTATGGCCACCAGGGGACCAGATTATTTTTGGGGGGCATGTTGGTCTCCTTTTGGAGTTCCTGTACCCTCCAGGTCTTTCTATATCTCCATTCTTTCATAAAATTCCATGCATTCTGTCCAAAGTTTGGCTATGAGTCTCTGCCTCTGTTTCAATACCTCAACCAGTAGAGTATTTCAGAGGTCCTATGTGGTAGGCTCCTGTCCTGTCCTGTCTACTCCTTCTTCTGATTTATATCGCGTTTGTAACGAGGGCAACTTTAATACAGGAAAATATTTAATTGGTGACTTGCCTCCAGTTTTATAGGGTTAGTTTATATCATCATGTTGGAGATCAGATGGGCATTATGGTGGGACAATGGTGTTGAACTTTCCATATGATTTATAGGTAGTGACAGGGAGAGACTTTTGAAATTCTAATGGATATCTCCAGTAACACACCTCCTTGAATGAGGTCACACCTACTCTATTTGGGCCATAGCTCAGAATTCTTGTAAAGCTGTTCCATTTCCTGCTGCCTAAGCATTTAATCTATGAGAGCATGAGCCTAATGGTGGAGGGCATTCTCATTCAAACCACCACAACCAGGTGGTGTTTTTATAATTTTATACATAAGAGAAATATTGAGATTTTTAAAAATTATTATTTATTAATTATTTATAACAATTTATTAACTTGTATCTCAGCTGTAGCCCACTGCCTCTTCCTCACACAATACCACCCTCCTTCCCTCTTCTCTTCATATGCCCCTCCTCTAGTCCACTGAAAGGGTCGAACGTCCACCTCTTCTATATGATCATAGCCTATCAGGTCTCATCAGGACTGGCTGCATCAACATACTCTGGGACCTGGCAAGGCTGCACCACCCAGGGAGAGGTGATCAAAGAGCCAGCCACTAGGTTCATGTCAGAGACAGCCCATTCTCCCCATACTAGTGAACCCACTTCAAAAAGGAGCTGCCTCTGGGCAACATCTGTACAGGACATCTGGGTCCTCTCCATGCACGACCTTGGTTAAAATATCTGTCTCTGTAAGTCCTCCCCAGCCCAGATTTTTTGGCTTTGTTGGTCTCCTTGTTGAGTTGCTGTTCCCTCCAGGTCTTTCTACCTCCCTCTTCCATAATATTCCTTGCACTCTGCCAAAAGTTTGGCTATGAGTCTAAGCATCTGCTCTGATTAACAGTGATGTACTTCCACCAAAATTCTCTTTCATCTTTATATAATTTAACTTGAAAATATTAAAACAAATGGGAAGATAAAAAACAACAAAATAAAACACAGATTTATATTTAATGATTGATACATACACAATTACATGTCTTAAATTGCATTGGTTGCTCTTATGAAATAGCATAAATTAAATGGCTTATAAAAAACAAAGAAAATAATTTCTCATAAGTTTGGAGTCTGGGATGTTCAAAGTCAAGATCAAAATGTACCTGTACATTTTCTCTCTGGTATGGATCCTCATACTGATACTTTCTAGCTACCTTTTGTTGTTTCTTGTAGGCATAAATTTATTGTGTAATCAAATGCCCATTTCTGTACTCTCATATCTGTTTGAAATCCATGTTCTTTGAATATCCTGTCTCAATGTTATGTAAACACTTCTCTCCAGTTTTCCCCTGATATGACAATAAACAGTTAATCACTCAGCAGGGAAGAAAATAGAGCTGGACTTCCTGCTAACCAGAGGACTAGGACTTAGAAGAGGAAATAGGGAGATCAGTTGCAGGCAGAGTTCCAGGAAATATCAGGAAAGGATCTGGATTTGGAAAAACAAAAAAGTGCAAGTATTCTGGGATTTGGGAAAAGGGGGAGCCAGCTTAGTTTAGAGGGTTGAGAATAAGTTAAGAACTGCCCAGTTATTATGTTGTGAAGCTTATTAGAGAAATTTAATACTCTCATTTAGTTGGAAAATATCTGTAATAAGAGAGAAACTGAGAAACAAACACAATTTTATATAAAAAATACATTAACATTTCTCCATACAGTAGAAGACAGTCATCACTTTTATAAATGCATACTTCTTGTTAATGATTACTTCTAGCTCGTGACTGAGTAATCATTTTCTGAAGTCCAATATTCTATTACTATCATCTTAAGAACAATAATATCAATGTACTTAATTTTCTGGGAAAACATGCTTCTATATACTATAAGGAATCAGGTTATTATTTTTGCAAATTATTTAACTGAGAAGAGAAAACTGAGAAGAGTTTATATATATATAAACTTCAAGCCTCTGAAGAAAGAAATTGATAAAGCAATCAGAATATGGAAAGACCTCCCATGCTCATGGATTGGTATGACTAACATAGTAAAAATGGCCATTCTACCAAAAGCAATCTACAGATTCAATGCAATTCCCATCAAAACACCAACACAATTCTTTACAGAACATGAAAGAATAATTCTAAATTTCATATGAAAAAACAAGAATTGCTAAAACAATCCTGTATAAGAAAAGATCTTCTGGAGGTATTTCTATCCCTGATCTGTAGCTGTACTATAGAAAAATAATAATAGAAATGGCATGGTACAGGCACAGAAACAAACTGGTAGATCAGTGGAATCAAATTGAAGATATAGAAATAAACATACACACTTGTTATAATTTATTTTTGCCAAAAATGCCAAAACTATACAATGGAAAAAAATGAGAGCATCTTCAACAAATGGTGCTGGTCTAACAGGATATTTACATGTAGAAAATGCAAATAGATTACCTACTACAAAAGTAAAGTGCAAGTAGATCAAAGACCTCAACACAAAACCAGACACACTAAATTGGTTAGAAGCATAAGTGGAGAAGAGCCTTGAACTCATTGGCAAAGAGACAACATCTTGAACAGAACACCACCTGCCCAGGCTTTAAGATCAAGAATCAATAAATGGGACCTAATGAAATGAAAAGCGTCTGTAATGCAAAGGACACTATCAAAAGAACAAAACGACAGCCTACAGATTGGGAAAGGATCTTGACAAAACCTACATCTGACAGAGGGCTAATATCCAGAACATAAAAGGAACTTAAGCAGTTAAATACCGACAAATCAAGTAAGGGAGGGTGGGTAGGATTGGAAGAGAATGTGGGAGGGGGCTACAGCTGGGATACAAAGTGAATAAATCTGTAATTAATAAAAAAATAAAAATTAAAAAAATGAGGTACAGAGCTAAACAGAGACTTCTCAACAGTGGAATATTGAATGGTAGAGAAATAAATGCTCAAAGTCCTTAGTCATCTGGGAAATGAAAACTAAAATGACCCTGAGATTCCACCTTATACCCATCAGAATGGCTAAGATCAAAAACTCAAGTGACAACACATGCTGGAGAGGTTCTAGAGAAAGGGGAACCTGCCTGCATTGCTGGTGGGAATGTAACCTTGTACAACCACTTTGGAGATCAAGCTGTCACTTTATCTGAAAATTATGAATAGTATGTTTCTCCTATATTATATGTCTATTATTCACTTATAAGTGAGTACATACCATGTATGTTTTTTTGCTTGCTGGTTACTCTACTCTGGATGATCCTTTCTAGTTTCATCCATTTGCCTGCAAATTTCACGATCTCCTCATTTTTAATTGTGGACAGTGTTCCATTGTCTAAATTTACCACAATTTCTTTATCCATTCCTTGGTTGAGGGACATCTAGGTTGATTCCAGATTCTGGCTATTATTAATAAAGCTGCTATGAACATAGTTGAACAAATGTCCTTGTTTTATAGTTGAGCATCTGTCACATACATGCCCAAGAGTTGTAGAGCTGGATATTGAGGTAATAAATAATAATAATAATAAGAAGAAGAAGAAGAAGAAAAACAAGAAGAAGAAGAAGAAGAAGAAAATGAAAAATGTAATCACATTTAATTAACTGGTTTATAAGTTTTAAGAAAAGAAGTATACATAAAATGTTGATTCTTGTTCAAAAATTTATACAGTTCAATTTATCAACCCCAGAGTCATGTGATTTCAACTTTTGGTGCTTACTGAATTTTAACTGTGCCATGGTAGGTATATTATTTTTTACAAACAGGATTATTCCCAGCTGTGTGTTGTAACATTGGTTAAGTAATGTACATATCTTTGTATAGGCAATTTTTGCAGTATAACAATTGTTATAAAAGTAACTTCATTCATGATAGACAAATAATGGCCCTAACCTGTCCTAATTATTATTTTCTAACGTTTTACAATTTATTCATTCTATATCCCAATTGTAGCCCAACCTACAACTCCTCCAGGTCCCACTCTACCTATCTCTTCCCTCTTATTCTTTTCCCCTAGTCCACTGAGAGGGGGAGATCTCCTTCCCTGCCATTTGACCCTAGCTTAACAAATCTCATTAAGACTACCTGCATTCTCTTCCTCTGGACCACTTCACCATGTTGAAGTGATCAGAGAGCAGACAACCGAGGTCATGACATAGGCATCCCATGTTTCCTTTACTCTGGAACTTACATGGAGACTGACCTGCCCATTGGCTACATTTGAGTAGGTGGTCTAGGTCCTCACCATGCATGGTCCTTGGTTGGTGCATTAGTCTCTGCAGGAACTCCTGAGCTCAGATTTTTAGCTTAGTTAGTCTCCTTGTAGAGCTTCAATCTATAGACCTAAAATAGCTAAACCACAAGGAAGACCGTACAGAGGATGCTTAAATCTCATTCATAATAGCAAACAGAATAGACACCAGAAGAGGTGGAAGACAGGGAACAGAATAGGAGCCTACTATAGAGTGTCCTCTGAGAGGCTCCACGCAAAAGGGTGGAGTTCCAGATCCTGACACTTACAGCCAACCTTTAGGTAGAGCATAAGGAATCTTATGGAAGTTGGGGTAGACAGAAGGACATGAAGGGGACTTGGCCTAATTCTTTGCTCCAATGCTTTCCATCAGTGTCCTCAAGAGCTTGGTCATAATTATTGTATTACACGTGAAGAATAAATATAGTTCAGACTTTTTTATCTGTTTGCTTTTTAAAGAAAGCAATAAGTTATCATCAAAATTTAAAATATTTCTTTTTTATTAGTTACATTTTATTAACTCTGTATATCAGCTGTATCGCATTCCCTCATTCCCTCCCAATCCCTCCCTCCCTCATTTCCTCCCTACCCCTTTCCAAGTCCACTGTTTGGGGAGGACCTCCTCCCCTTTCTTCTGACCCGTTTTATCAGGTATTTTCAGGACTGCCTGCAAAGTCCTCCTCTGTGGCCTAGCAGGACTGCTCCTCCCTTGGGCAGTGGGAAGGTCAAAGAGCCTGCCATTGAGTTCCTGTCATAAATAGTCCCTGTTCTCCTTACTACGAGAAAGCCAATTGATTACTGAGCTACCACGGGCTACATTCAAGTAGAGGTTCTAGGTTTTATCCATCCATGGTACTTGGTGGAGTATCAGTCTCAGAAAAGACCCCTGTGCCCAAATATATTTGGTCCTTGTGGAGCTCCTATCTTCTCCACGTCATATTAACTCCCCCTTCTTTCATATGATTCCCTGAACTCTGCCCAAGGTTTGGTTATGAGTCTTAGTATATGCTTTGACACACTGCTAGGTAGAGTCTTTCAGAGGCCCTCTGCAGTAGGCTTCTGTCCTGTTACTTGTTTCTTTCCTACATCCAATGCACATCCCATTTGTCTTTCTAAGTGAGGATTGATCATCTTACCCCGGGTCCTCTTTCTCGTTTATCTTCTTTAGGTGTATAGATTTCATTATGTTTATCATAATTTATAGATCTATATAAGTGAGTATATACCATGTGTGTCTTTCTCCTTCTGGGATACCTCACTCAGGATGATAATTTCTAGGTCCCACCATTTGCCTGCAAATTTCATGATTTCCTCGTTTTTGATTGCTGAGTAGTATTCCACTGTGTAAAAACACCACAATTTCTGTATCCATTCCTCCACTGAGGGACATCTGGGTTGTTTCCAGGTTCTGGCTATTAAAAATAAAGCTGATACAAACATGGTTGAATAAATGTCCTTGTTGTGTACTTGAGCAAATTTTGGTTAGATGCCTGGGGGTGGTATAGCTGGGTCCTGAGGAAGCACTATCCCTAGTTGAGAAATCGCCAGATTGACTTCCAAAGTGGTTGTACCAGTTTACATTCCCACCAGCAATGGAGGAGGGTTCTGCTATCTCCACAACCTCTCCAGCATGTATTGTCATTTGAGTTTTAAATCTTAGCCATTCTGATGAGTGTAAGGTGGAATCTTAGGGGCGTTTTGATTTGCATCTCTCTGATAGCTAAGGAATGTTGAGCATCTCTTTGAGTGTTTCTCTGCCATTTTATATTCCTCTACAGAGGATTCTCTGTTTAGTTCTATACCCCATTTTTTAATTGGATTACTTGATTTATTGCTTTTTAACTTCTGTAGTTCTTTATATATTTTGGATATCAGCCCTCTGTAAGATACAGGGTTAGTGAAGATCCTTTCTCAATCTGTAGACTGTCATTTCGTTCTGATGACAGTGTCCTTTGCTTTACAGAAGTTTTTCAGTTTCATGAAGTCCCATTTATTGATTCTTGATCTTAGAGCCTCTGCTGTTGGTGTTCTGTTCAGGAAGATGTCTCCTTTGCCAATGACTTCCAGGCTCTTCACCACTTTTTCTTCTAACAGATTTAGTGTGTCTGGTTTTATGTTGAGGTCTTTGATCCACTTGGATTTTAGTTTTGTGCAGGGTGACAAAAATAGATCTATTTTCATTTTTTCTGCAACAAGATACTTTCATATCATTCTTTGGTAAGGCTTCTTTTGTACTTTTATAGTTATATTCTTCTTACTTCTGTTGTTTACTATGTCAAGAGGCATGTATTATGTATTGACTATTTTATTATTAAAATTCTGTTTAAATCAAATTAGTGTTTTAAGTACATTGTAAATATTTTAAAGAATAATGCATTTAATATTTTTAAATCTAGGATAAATAGTTAAATTAATGGAATTTACAAGACATGCTTAAGCATTTGAGAACTGGTTTTGTTACTGATTTTTTTTTTCTTTCTTTAAAGATTTCATTATTGGGGTGGGGCAAGATGGCAGCGCAAAGATGACTTTCATTCTGACAAGCAGCACAGCAGGATCAGCACAGTGACCAGGAATCAGAACTCGCAGCCATAAAACACAAGTGATTGTGTTTCCCAGGTGAGAGGTTACCCCAAGATGGGGGATTCAATCAGATTTAAATCAACCGGCTAAACCTCGGAAGAGATCCCAGTTCAGCCAGGCCTTTGGTTGCCAGGCCAGAGCCACACTCCAACGTGCACTGGTCACTATCCAAGACTGAACTGTGGGCACCACAACATCACAGACTAGAATTTCCAGTCCAGAGATAACCCCACGGTGCAGGAAACATTGGGACCGACCTTAGGTCACCCAGAAATTCCCTGGAAAAGGCTCGGGTTCCGCGGGTGCCCCAGAAGCCAACCCAGAGCCAGAGCCGGGGACCCAGGTTCTAGCACAGAGCCCTGCCTGCATGCCTGATTCGCTGCCTCAGATAGAACTTTGGGCCCCAGGGCACCAGAGACTGAGTTTCACTGTCGGGTGCAAACACACAGGGAGGGAAACGGCTGGTCTGATCTCAGAGCACTCATCTGATACCACCACCCAGAAAAGGTCTCCGGAAAAATTACCCAGTTTAGGCAGACGCCAGGCTCCCAAAGGCCAGAAAGGCAGAGCCACGTGTGTCTGTGCCTGCGGGTCTACTCGCCATTCCAGACAAAATGGCGGTCCCCAAAGCAAAGACTGGGTGTCCCTGGCAGGAGGAAACCCCACAGTGGGGGAATCATCAGGTCTAATGCTCAGCACCAAAAGACTTTCTGGATTCACTTTCTGGCACCAAAAGACTTTCTGGATTCACGTAGAGTCTAGACTCTAGCCTTCTACTGCAGGAAGGAGCTCTGTGCTCAGCTGCCAATATTGAGTACCGCTAGGGCACTGGGGCACACAGCTGCATCCACAGACCTACATAAACCAGAAAGCCATTACAGCAGCCCTCAATGCTGTGCCAAGGGTCAACCAGTTATCCCTATCTAGACTGACAAAACTGTGGGAATCCCTGGTCCTTCAAGAGAGCTGCAGCCAACAATTACACCTTAAGAGCAACAGCTGCTGCTCACTAAATTTAGAGCAAGAAACACAGCAGCAGGGCAGCCATCACCAGGACTGCTTCTGATGAGAGGAGACCCTTCCTGAAAACCACAGTTAGCATACAGGTCCATACACCTGAAGTGACCTGTGACAATTCCTGAGAAGCACCACTATTCAGTTGACTATACCCAAAAAGCAGAGGAGAACTTCAGAACCCTGCCAAGTGGATTCTCCCCGCTCCAGGACTCAGCAGGCACCAGAAATTATCAGACAACACCTGAGACAGAGAGATGGGTAGAGGCCAGCGAAAAAGCACAACCAACAAAAGGCAAAACAACGTATCATCCTTAGAACCCAGTTATCCAGGGGCAAGTAGCCCTGGACACCCTAACATAAGTGAAATTCAAGAAGAAGACCTTACATCTATGCTAATGAAGAGGTTAATGGAGGAAGTAAATAAAATTCATAAAGAATTAGGGGAAGATATAATAAAACAGATTATGGTCATCCGTAAAGAAATACAGGAAGATGAAGCCAAACAGTCTTTGTCACTGAAAGAAATAAAAGAAACAGAGGAACGTTCAAACAAACAGCTGAAGGAATTGAAGGAAAAACAGGAAAATACAGTCAGACAGGTGAAGGAAATCAACAAAACGGTTCAAGATCTGAAGATAAAATTGGAAGAATTAAAGAAAACACAAACGGAGGACATCAGGGAGAGGGA
>REGO01000499.1:343642-427750 GCA_010120015.1 Rhombomys opimus | reverse complement strand
AGACCTAATTGACTAGGATCAGAAGGAAGGAAAAGAAGTCCTCCCCTATCAGTGGACTTGGGGAGGGGCATGAATGCAGAGAGTGGAGGAAGGGAGGGATTGGGATGGGAGGAGGGAAGGAACCACGGGTGGGGGGATACAAAGTGAGTAAAGTGTAATTAATAAAGAAAAATAAAAAAGACTTCATTATTATTGACATAGTACATTCTTAGAGACATTAAATATTTTCAGGTTTTTAATGCATCCTTTCTACAATTTGTAGTTGCCTTACTGGTTAAAGAAGGCCGGTTTTTGAAAGTAATAAATTCCTCCTACATCATGAAACAGGGAGAATATATTGTAACTATTGCTTTGCTCTCCAAATTATCTTCTAGGGTTTCCTGTAGGGAAAAAAAATTAAAGAATTTACTAGAAGCACTGACACAGAAGGAACTCCTGGTGGTCTAATCAAAGGAGACATCAAGGGCTGTACTTTAATTCTATGCATGTACTATTTAGTTGTCTGAAATATACAGTAATGGAAACATATTGCTTGGATGTACTGACAGCAACACTATAAAATGTTTTACTTTTTTTATACACAATAGTTACATGAAAATTGTAAGACTTTATATTTATACATTAAAAGATCCAATTGCATATTTCCTTAATGCAGTGATTGTTTACAAATTTATAAAAATATATTAGAACACAAATCTATGCCCATATACTTTTAAATAAATGCTTGGAATGTAACACATACTTTTGTGTTACATATCAGAGAGAGGAGAGAGAAAGAGTGAATAAAGGAAGATAATTAAAGATGTAGGAGGACACAAATATAAGGTCTACTCAGATACTCTGGGAAAAATTGGAGAAAGGTAGTTAAAAGTAATTGGAGGAGGTATGTAACAGATGAAATTTTGTAGGCTAATACCAACATTACAGTGAAAGGCTAAATATTCAAGAACACCTGAGAATCATAAATTGGCTTTCAGGGTTTTTTTAAATACATTAATTTTGAAAATGGTTTACTTTTAAACTGAGTCTTTCCGACACAAAAATGATGTTTGTTTATTTGTTTTATTTTAATTTTTCTATTAAATTTGTTCATTGATATTTTTATAGATGTATATATTGCATTATAACTTTCTTGCCTGCCACCAAACACCACTATCAGCCCACACACTTGTCTATGAAAAACTTTTTTCATTTTTTTAAAAAATAACTATTTCAACCCATTTTTCCCTGAAAAGCAAGCAGCCTAAATTTTATAACATGAATAGGATAAAGAGATTCTAATAATATTTATTCCTTCATAAAATAAGCCCAATAAAATTAACTAATTGATTATAATCTACTATAATGAAGATTATTTATTTCAATTATGTTGCTATTGTTCACATCTTGTTGGTTCTCTTTCAGATTGGCTATTAGAATTCTTAAAGAGAAGAGACTGATACTCCAACCAAAGACCATTCATGAAGATAGCCTAGAACCCCTACTCAGATGTAGCCCACTGCAGTTCAGTATCCAAGTTGGTGCTCTAGTAAGGGAACAGGGACTGTCTCTGACATGAACTCAGTGGCTGGCTCTTTGATCATGCCTACTGAGGGAGGAGGAGCCTTGCCAGGCCATAGAGGAAGACATTGCAGCCAGTCCTGATGAGACCTGATAACCTAGGGTCAGATGGAAGGGGATATGGTATGATACAATATCATAACATTGCAAAAAGTCCTCTCAGATATAAGGCATCTCAACCTAACTTACCTTCCCAATTGATGGTTTATATATCTAATGTGATTTAATTATTCACTCCCATTTTTCACTGCTTAAAAACAAAAGAGTTTTCAACATGAATACACAGTATAAAAACTCTTTATAATGTATAGGTGGTTATGTAAGGAAGATTTTAGAATTAAAATAATGAGTTGTTGTTTTTCTGATATGTGTTCATGGATAATTTGTAAGCTTTCAATACTATGTTTGTTGTGTTTACATATCCAGTAAAATAATGATGTATCTATTAAAGGTCCTATGAAGAATAAATCAAAGAATAGATGCAATTGATAAGAATTATTTGCTAAATTCTCCTTATATGGCAAATCAGGTAAACAGATATAAACACTAAATGCCCTGTCCATTTAGGGCATGTCATTCTTGGAAATGGACATTGTACATCAATAACACATTTAAAGATAAATGGGGCTTAGAATTTCAAACATATGCATTCAGCCCCAATCCAGCATTTCATGATTTTTTTCATGTTTCCCATCAAATAAAACAGTTTGGTTACATAATTATTTTGGAAAATGTTTCAGATTATCAAGAAAGTAGAAGAAGTAAAAAATAAATCAATGTTCTATCAGAATAGAGAAATAAAAATAATAATCACCTAATATTCTTATATGAGGATTGAATATTTATCAAGGTAAATACTCATTTTCAGATTTTCTCAGCCCCACCAGTTATTATAGAAAATAAAAGCAATTCATCCACTTAAAAATTAGCTTTAATAACTAATATTCTGGACATCAAATAATAAAATCCAACCACTTCTAACAGAGTAATTGGTAGCAACATAAATTAGCAATTCAACCTGATGAAGTGTTTTTATTTACAATCAGTTTTGACTCTTGGGTGTTTCTGTATTTCCACGTTATTTGAAGATTGATATGATATTGGACATTAGAGGTGGTGTTTTTCATAAATGGACAAAATTTGCTCTACTACAAAACAATAGATGAAAGGGCCAAGCTCTACAAAATTCATCCATAGCACACCTACTAGGTTTCAGAGTACTTCCAAAATCTGGTAAAGAGCCAACTCCATTTCTGCACAATAAATCACCAAATTAAAATATTTATAATTTTATAAATTTGGTCCTTTATTACATTTCTAGATGATTATTTTCTTCTCCAGTTTCAAATTACTCAATAAAAAAGTTGCACAATAGTGGTCACTTACAGCCACATATATACTCTACTTTTCTTGTATGGATTTTGCTAATCAATATGAATGAACTTTTGATTTTTGAAAAAAGTGGAAGCTAATTAATTTGTTTTATTTAATAATAGAAATTAAACTAATATATTTTACTCATGTTTGTTACTTGTTTGATTATGAACTTTTTTCCCGTTTATTTTTGTTATTTAGCTCACTATTTCAGGACACAAAACAGTGAGTCCTTTGAGCACTGGTTTAATCAGTGAGCACTGATTAATCAGTGACCACTGTTTTAATTCAATGAGCACTGGTTTAATCAGTGGCACATGCATCTCATCATTTTGTTCCAATGTAGTACATACTCTAAAAGTAATAATTTAACTATTAATCATATAAAGATGTATTAACTTTCAAAGGGACTCAGAGTTCATGTTATTTTTAAATTATTATTAACATTGCATAGGGCTAGTTATTGAATTCACCAAAATGCTAGTAGTAAAAGCTGTTTAGATTTTGAAAAAGGTGAACAGACACAAACATAATACTTTAAAAGTTGGTTTGCAAGTAATTAATATTAATTCACTAAAACCTCAGTGGTCCAGCTGTCTTTGGCCACACTTTAGTAATTAAGAGATCAAGATATATCCCACATATAATATGGACACATGCACAAAACTGAAAATGCCACCGAAACAGTAAAGTGACTTTAGCTGCCATTTCAAGACTAGAACAATTTAATATCAATAAACATGGTAATGAAAAAGATGAAACCACACAAAGTTCCATTCCTAGACAGAGAAACACAAGCAATTAATGAGTATTGAGATAGAAAATCCTTCATATCCTCCTTCAAGGATGATAAGCTTAAATATTATACAGTATAAGGTGATTATCCCAAAATTTATATATACACAAACAACAAGGTGGATTCATGGATTGTAGTTATATATTTGTATGTGCCTGTGTGTATGTTTATGTGTGTGATACAATGCTAATCAATGGAAAAAAGACCATTAATCTGAGAGAGAGATGGAGAGAGGACATGGAAGTGGTTGAAGGGAGGGAGCATGAAAGTCATTCCATGAAGGAAATAGAAAGGGGGAAGTGATATAATTGTATTTTAATTAAAACATATTCAATAAAATGGGAGTGTGAACACAGGTGCCTTGTATGGGTGGATAAATCCACTCCCAGAAGTCATAATGTTATTAAATTTAAACTCCATTGCAGGTAGTAGGTTACCTCCTTTGGATCCTGAAGTCTCTCAAACAATACAGGATATTGATATAAGAAATAGGTGGAACGACCTATTGTTGAGGATATGATATGCATTGGTTGACAGAAATTGAGAAATTAAGGTGGCACTGAAATGGAAGCTTTTTCTTGGAAGACTTCAGGCAGATTGCTGAGAGAAAATTTATATCAACAGTCTTATTAAGCTATGGACACTGTGCCACACTACCAACTTGCCAGGCAAGATGAGCCCACTGGGTCAAAAGTTGCATGACAGTTATGTAGGTAACAAACCACTGTCTGAATAAATCTGAGGCCCACTCTGCAAGGAATACATGTCTGGTATTGTTTCTTTAATTTTTTTTTTAATTTAAAATTTTCATTTTTACATTAATTTCAGTTTATTCACTTTGTATCCCAGCTGTAGCCCCTCCCTCATTCCCTCCAAATCCCACCCTCTGTCCGTTATCTCCTCCCATGCCCTTCTCCAAGTCCACTGATAGGGGAGGTTGTCCTCCCTTCCCTCTGATGCTAGCCTATCAGGTCTCATCAGCACTGACTACATTGTCTTCCTCTGTGGCCTGGTGAGGCAGCTCCACCCCCAGAAGGAGGTGATCAAAGAACCAGCCACTAAGTTCATGTCAGAAACAGTCCCTGTTCCCCTTATTTGGATCCTGAGCTGCCATGGGCTACATCTGTGCAGCAGTTCTAGGATATCCCCATGCATAGTCTTTGGTCGGAGTAACAGTCTCAGAAAATATCCATGGGACAAGGTTTTTTGTTTTGTTGCTCTCCTTGTGGAGATCCTGTCCCCTCCAAGTCTTCCTATCTCCCCCTTCTTCCATAAAATTACCTGGACTCTGCCAAAAGTTTGGTTATGAGCCTCAGCATCTGCTTTGATACACTGCTGGGTAAAGTCTTTGAGAGGCCCTCTGTGGTAGGCTCCTGACCTGTTTCCTGTTTTCTCCTTCTCTCAATGTCCATACCATTTGTCTTTTTAAATGAGGATTGATCATCTTGCCCAGGGTTCTCCTTCTTCCTTAGCTTCTTTAGCTGTGCAGATTTTAGTATGTTTATCCTATATTATACGTATAAAATCCACTTATAAGTGAGTATACACCATGTGTGTTTTTCTGCTTTTTGGATAGCTCATTCAGGATGATCTTTTCCAGTTCCCACCATTTGCCTGAAAATTTTATGATTTCCTTGTTTTTAAATGCTGAGTAGTATTCATTTGTGTAAATGTACCACAATTTCTGTATCCATTCCTCAGTTGAGGTGCATATGGGTTGTTTCCAGGTTCTTGCTATTACAAATAAAGCTTCTACAAACATGTTTGAGGAAATGTCTTTGTTGTGTACTTGAGCATATTTTGTATATATATGCCTAGGAGTGGTATAGCTGGAAGCACTGTTCCTAATATTCTGAGAAAACACCAGATTGATTTCCAAAGTGGTTGTACAAGTTCACATTCCCACCAGCAGTGGACGAGGGTTCCCCTTTCTCCAAAACCTCTCCAGAAAATTTTGTCACTTGAGTTTTTGACCTTAGCCATTCTGATGGGTGTAAGGTGAAATCTCAGGTTATTTTGATTCCCATTTTACTGATGACTCAGGAAGTAGAACATTGCTTTTAGTTTTTCTCTGCCATTTGATATTCCTCTACAGAGAATTCTCTGTTTAGCTCAATACCCCAGTTTTTAATTGGATTATTTGATTTGTTGCTTTTTAACTTCTCTAGTTCTTTATATATTCTGGATATTAGACCTCTGTCAGATATAGGGTTGGTGAAGATGCTTTCCCAGTCTGTAGGTTGTCATTTTTGTTTTTGTTTGTTTGTTTGTTTTTGTTTTGTTTTGTTTTTATTTTGTTTTTCTGATGACAGTGTCCTTTACTGTATAGGAGCTTTTCAGTTTCATGAGGTCCCATTTATTGATTGTTGATTTTAGAACCTGTGCTGTTGGTGTTTTGTTCAGGAATTATCTCCTGTCCCAATGGATCAAGGCTCTTCCCCATATTATCTTCTATATGATTTAGTGTGTCTGGTTTTATGTTGAGGTCTTTGATCTATCTAGATTTTAGTTTTGTGCAGGGTTATAAATATGGATCTATTTGCATTCTTCTATGTGTAGACATCCAGTTAGACCAGCATCATTTGTTGAAGATGCTGAAGATGTTGAAGATTCCATTGAATGATTTTGTCTTTTTTGTCAAAAATCAAGTATTCGTAGGTATGTGGGTTTATTTCTGGGTCTTCTATTCAGTTCCATTGATCCACCATTCTGTTTCTATGCCCATACCATGCAGTTTTTATTACTATTGCTCTGTATCGCAGATTGAGATCAGGTGTAGAGATAACTCCAGAACAGCTGTTGTTGTTCAGGATTGTTTTGGCAATTCTGAGTTTTTATTTTTCTATATGAAGATGAGAATTTTAATCCTTACCAAAAACCCTTTGTTTGGGAAGTCATAAGCCTTAGTAGAGAATTTGTTGCCTTTTTCTTAATGTTCTATTTGCCAAATAGATACACGTTACTTGTTAAACTGTATCCTATACATTCTGCTATGAAACTACAAAGGAACACACAATGCACCTTACTTACTGAAGGATGCCCAAGAAATTAGGATTTGGTAGGGAGTAGAAGCTAATGATATTCCATTCTTCACTTAAAATCAAGATTTGAGTAGTTGCTGGGAGGCAAGAAATTTTCTGCAGTGACATAGCCACTGATACATTTTCCTTAATTTTATAAATAATTGTTCCACCATGTTCTTGTAATTAATCCTAATTAAACTTAATTGGTTTATAGAAATGAAAACTAAGAAAGGATTAGATGACATAGGTGCTAAGAGAAAGGATAATGGCAAGAGTTCTAGGGCCACTTTAAATGGTAGTGGAAGTGTGACTATGATAAGAAGATCTTAGATACATGTATGAAAATGTCATGTGGACACCCATTATTGTGCATAATTAATATTTGCAGATAATGCAAAATAAAAAATAATAATTGTTCTTTCATGTACTATCTAGTACATTATTGTTTAAATGGGATCAATATATATTATACACTTAGTAAGTAAGCTATCCATTGACATGCACATATTTTTGAGTAAACCACTTCCAATGTCGTTGGAAAACACATTTGAACCCATAGACCCCTTTACATGTAAAGTAAAACCTGAAGAAAACAATATGGGGACTGAATTTAAATGAGTTTTGTGTAAATTTTGTCTCCAAATCTTGCTATAAGAGGATCAATTGCAAAAAGATAATTATGCTGATGGTGGTTGGTCTCATGCTTGTATTGTGATGCTAATTACTGGCCCTCAATATGTGGTTACTACCCAGGCACACTTGTCGTGTAGACCTGCCTAAGACTTAATTCCTGATTGGTTAGTTAACAACAACAACAAAAAGCCTGTGCTTGGGCAGGGAAGAAGGAGATAGACTTGGTGAAGGTTCCCAGTCTTTGGGAACAGGAGAATCACTGGAAGAAGACAGGCATAGTTGAAGAAAGGAGAAAGAATGCAGCCATGATGTATTAGCATAGAAAAGAAATCACATAGTCCAGGAGGAAGGACTCCAAAAGTGTTGTGGAAAGTAGTGAACCAGAAAAAGGATAGCAAGTATTATGAGATGATGGATGGAAGGTAGCCCAGATAAGAAAGGTTAAGGCATATGACATTGGAGAGAGGCTGGGGAAAGGATGGTGAGGTTATTGAGATGACGTAGTAGGAATTATTTGCCAAGTCTAAGGTTTTATAAAGTAATTATGAAATATAAGAGGTGTCAGTGTCTTAGTGATTATGATAGTTGGTAAAATAATACCACTGTAACAATTATTGGCTTAATACTAAACGATATTTAGCCCAATAACATTTATTTCCAAAAACATTATGCCAATAAATTTATCCACGGATTCTGTACTTCTTAATAACAAACTTCTGTAAGCTTAAAGAATGCTGAGGGAGCTTGAGGTGCAGTTACTTTTCAGCGAATCATTTCTGTTATAGCACACATGACAAAAATGCAGTGAGTTCACAGAATTTCTTTATTTTGATACTTATATATTTAATATTTGAGATGTCTGTTCCCATTTTTAAATTTTAATTATTATTTATTACAACTAATTTACTTTGTAAACCAGCTGTAGGTTTTAATAAACACACAACAGACACAGGAAATGCATTATTGAATTGAGTGGGAATGTTTTTACATGTTGACAAAATTTAATGTTTTAAATTTATTAGATCATGATTCTTTGAATAACAAATTTATAATGTAAAAAATTCATAGAAACATAATGTTCAACATATTTTCATGTATAAATGATGAGTATTTTATAAAATTATTTTCAGAATAAGGAAATAGTTTTGGTTTATTCGATAAATGTTTAACTATGTCAGTATAAAATCAAACTTTGAAAATATTCAAAATGGGACAGCAGTGGAAATATCTCTGTGCCTAGAGCTGCTCTAGTGCCCCACTGGCTTCATACCCGTCAGGGAATCAAAGCATATGCTAAGGCTCATAGACAACATTTGGGCAGAGTGCAGGGACTCTTATGGAAGAAGGGGAAGATACAAACACCTGGAGAGGACAGGAGCTCCACAAGGAGACCAAGAGAGCCAAAAAAAATCTGGGTTCAGGGTGTTCTTCAGAGTCTGATGCATTAACCAAGGACTATGCATGAAGGAGACCTAGACCCCCTGCTCAGATGTAGTCCATAGGCAGCTCAGTCTCCATGTGGGTACCCTAGTAAGGGGAGCAGAGGCTATCTCTGACATGGACTCAGTGGCAAGCTCTTTTTGTCACCTCCCCTTGGTGGCCCAAGTAGGCCACAGAGAAAAAGGATCCAGACAGTTCTGATGAGACCTGACAGGCTAAGATGTTGTTGATTATTAAAGGTTAATATTGATTTAGCTTTTAGTTAAACAGTGGTTATTCCTAAACCAGCTGTACAACCAAATTACCACACAAAGACTAGGATGTATTAAGCTAACCTAGAGCACAATGCTGGACAATGATTACTCCATCCTAAACACGCATAGTTTATTACTATTCAGAGTTTCCGACATTATACTTGCTTTTATCCATATCTAGTCCATCTCTTCTTGTGATTCCAAGTCTTTTCCTGCCAATCACTGTTCTCCGACTTCTCCCACTAACTTCCTTCTCCTCCTCTCCAGACCAGGATGTTCTACCCTATTCTCTTCATTGCTCAGCACTGGCTTTTTATGTAATTCACAATACTGAGAAGAGAGTGGCATGTTTACACAAACTTGAGACAGGCATAAGCATCACAATATAATGTCTGGATTGAAACCAAATAGTGGCGTAGAGAAATCAGCATTTGAATGATCAAAGGTAAAATGTAGATACATTCCACAAGAATATTATACCAACACTAGGGCAGATAGTAGGGGAGGAGAACTTCCCCTATCAGTTGACTAGGGGAGGGACATAAGAGGGGAAGAAGAAGGGATGGTGGGACAGGAAGGAAATGAGCGAGGAGCTACAGCTGTGACACAAAGTAAGTAAACTGTAATAAATTGTAATAATAAAGAAAAAGTAAAAATGAAACAAAATTAAAAAAGAAAGTATTTAAAATGAAATTTTATTACAGATTTGAAGATAATTTTGTTTAGTAATTTTCTTCTTTCATGTTCACAATAGATTTATTTTTAATGGTCTTCCTTGCATCATAGAAATAATATCTGATAACTCAAAATTTATCTTTAACAATAGCTGTTGCATGAAATTGTATCTTACATTTAGATGACAGATCTGATATGACTTTAATACAATAACCACAAATAAATATCTGAATTAGTCATTGCAGTAGTTCCCTTATGGTAGGTACAATCTACAACTATTAAAAATACAAAATAATAATTAATTAGTTTTCATACTATGATCATGACTTTACCCACCATAAATGAGGATTCTCATCTTATTTTCATCCTGTTGACTACATAGAGGAAGATCAATTAAAGCCCAAATTGTATATTTAAGAAAAAGAGGCAATAATACTGATCATTTTGTTTTGTAAACATACCCTCTAAACCCTTATCTACTTACACAAATACACACACATATGAAACCCTTTATAAAACCCTGTGGAAAAATAATGACCTCATTGTGGAAATTTTTCAGTTTTACCAAAAAAGTACATTTAAAGAAACTTTAATTGTTTAATCGTTTCTAGTAGATGCTTTCTGTTACTCATTTTAAGTGTGATTTTCACAGTTCACAAAACTCGAGTGTTCATCTGCTCCATTAAGACTTGGAGTTCTCAGAAAAGACCCCTGTGCCCAGATTTTTTGATTCCGTTGTTCTCCTTGTGGAGCTACTGTCCTCTCCAGGTCTTACTATCTCCCACTACTTTCATATTATCCCTTGCACTCTGCCCAAAGTTTGGCTATAAGTCTCAGCATCTGCTTTGATTCTTGTCTGAGACTGATACTCTAACTGAGGACTATTCATGGAGATAACTTAGAACCCCTGCACAAATGTAGCCCACGGCAGCTTAGTGTCCACGTGGGTTCCCGTTACTGTTCCCTAGTAATGGGAACAGGTACTGTTTGTGACATGAAATGATTGGCCTAATTGTACAGCATAAGCGAGTTAGAGACACCAGCATAAGTTGAAACCTTTTAAGAAGATCAAATTGCAAATCCAGAAAATCAAAACAAATTGACCCTGAGATTTCACCTTACTCATGAAACTGAAAAGCTTCTGTAAATCAAAGGACACTATCATCAAAACAAAACGACTGCCTACAGATTGAGGAAGAACCTTCACCAATCCTCTATCTGACAGAGGACTAATGTCCAATACATATAAATAACTAAAGAAGCTGAAAAACAGCAAACCAAGTAATCCAATTATAAAATGGGGAACAGAGCTAAACAGAGAATTCTCTGTAGAGGACTATCGAATGGCAGAGAAACACTTAAAGAAATGCTCAACCTCATTAGCCATTAGGGAAATTCAAATCAAAACGACTCTGAGATTTCATCTTACACGCATAAGAATGGCCAGGATGAAAAATTCAAGTGACAACACATGCTGGAGGGGCTGTGGAGAAAGGGGACCCTCCTCCACTGCTGGTAGGAATGTAAACTTGTACAACTACTCTGGAAATCAATCTGGCACTTTCTCAGACAACTAGGAATAGTGCTTCCTCAAGATCCAGCCATACCACTCCTAAGCATATATCCAAGAGAGGCTCAAGTACATAATAAGGATATTTGCTCAACCAAGTTGGTAGCAGCCTTATTTGTAATATCCAGAAGCTGAAAACAGCCCAGGTGCCCCTCAACTGAAGAATGGATGCAGAAATTGTGGTACATCTATACAATGGAGTATTACTCAGCAATGAAAAATAAGGAAATCATGAAATTTGCAGGTAAATGGTGGGACTTGGAAAGGATCATCCTGAGGGAGTTGTCCCAGAAGCAAAAAGACACACAGGGTATATACTCACTCATATAAACATACAACATAGGATAAACCCACTAAAATCTGTACATCTAAAGAAACTAAGCAAGAGAGAGGACCCTGACTAAAACACTCAATCCCCATCCTGAAAGGCAAAGAGGATGGACATCAGAAAAAGAAGAAAACAGGAAACAACCTAGGAACCTGCTACAGAAGGCCTCTGAAAGCCAGAAGAAGAAAACAGGAAACAACCTAAGAACCTGCCAGAGAGGGCCTCTGAAAGCCTCTGCCCTGCAGACTATCAAAGCAGATGCTGAGCCTGATGGCCAACTGTTGGGAAAGAGTGAGTGGAATCTCATGTATGAAGTGGGAAATAGTAAGAGCTGGAGAGGAACCACGCAAGGAGAGCAACAGAACCAGAAAATTTGAGCACAGGGAACTTCCCAGAGACCCATACTCCAACCAAGGAGTATTCATGGAGATAACCTAGAACCCCTGCACAGATGTAGCCCATGGCAGTTCAGTGTCCAAGTGGGTTACATACTAATGGGAAGAGGGACTGCCTCTGACATAATATGATTGGCCTGCTCTTTGATCACCTCCCCCTGAGGGGAGAGCAGCCTTACCAGGCCACAGAAGATGACAATGCAGCCACTCCTGATGAGAACTGATAGACTAAGATCAGAAAGAAGGCAAGGAGGACCTCCCCTATCAGTGGACTTGGGGAGGGGGATGCGTGAAGAAGGGGGAGGAAGGTTGGGATTGGGAGGGAAGGAGGGAGGGGCTTATGGGGGGATACAAAGTGAATAAAGTGTAATTAATAATAAAAAATAAAAAAATAAGGCTTGATAGAAAGCAATGTTATATACTGATCCATCTTGCCTTTCTTTCACTTATTTTCATAGTGCCAATGTCTTTAAAAGCCATACATTCCTTAAACTCGTGTTTTTTTTTCTGAAAAAAAATATACTTTTTCAAATATTAAAAAAAGAGTATGTGATGAATAAGAATTAAAATCACTTATTCCTAGAATTCGTTATTATTAATGTTACTAGGATTGGAAGTGTGTAAAAGGTCATGTTGGGTTGTTGCATTTTTCTCTTTTTCAAATGGGTATCATTTGTTTCAAATATTGAAGGATGTTAATGACAAATTTCAAAGTGACAATGATAAATGATATTATTATGTACTTCATTGTTATCTTTTCTATATTAGAATCTTAACTCTGCCATAAATATTATATAAACATTGCTCAAGACAGTCTGTTTTTGTGTTACCTGAAGACCTTTAAGGAGAAATGGAAGAGTGTCACCAACTAAGTTATTTCAGTAACCCTGTAGAAGCATGGGAAGCTCTGAAGACATAAATGAAGCTAAATTTATCTGCTCTATGAAATCAGATTGTTTACTCTATTGCCATGACAAACAGAGACTGCCAAGTCCATTTATAAGTACTTTGGATATGGCCAAATTAACTTACTGCTCTCTAGCAACAGGTTTTCAAGGTTTTTTGGGAGACTCCACTCTCCGTGATGTTCTCATGCATGATCTGAATACTCTAGCAATGGCACAGCTGGCAGCAGTGGCTTTAGTGAAACTTGTCAAAACCTTTAATTCTTCTACAACATCACACATCTAATCATAAGAATATGTTTAAGAGGATTTTTTTATGTGTCCATCCATGTTCATAAGTGGAGATTTCCTCCCTATGCCAATCTTAGTTAACCCACCACTTTAAAGAAAAAATCCACTGGTATTAATTTGCAAGATAATTTTAAAAAAGAATGTATGAGATGAGTTTGTATCATGATCTACAATTGCGCTCAGAATTTGTTTTAGCTTACTTAATTAGATTCACAACAAATATGTTATTAAAGTTTGGAACCATTTATATTAGGAAACAATCCTGTTTTATGCTTAATTTAGTATGTCTGGTTTACATGTCATGTGTGGTTGTACTAAAGTGAATAAAAATGTTATAAAATTATGATAAATAAGATGCAAAGTTTTCATAAACTAGAACTATACACACATCTCCATAATTTTTTATTTTGTGTTGTACAAAATTGATTTCAATATCTATGAAGTAATGATAGAAGTGTTTTCTACAGTTATGTTTAATCATACAAATAAAGAATGAGAAGTTTAAGACATATAAAGTGACTTATGTTTAATCATACAAATAAAGAAAGGGAAGTTTAAGACATATAAAGTGACTCTACTGCTCACTGTTAAGATAATCAGGTAGTGCTACTTTTTCGTTTCAACTAAAGCAAATAAGGACAGACATTTCAGGTTGTTATTAAGTTATACTAATGCACTTACAAACTTTATTGGGAATTAAGCAAGTGTTTTTATTTTATTAATGTTGGTGCTGTGTTCCCCAAGTGGGGTACAGTGGATGGTGAGGGAGGGTTCCATTAGGCTTTAAAAGTAGGAGTGACCATGTCCACTGGCATTTTATGTGACATAAACAGAGGATCCTAGCAAACTGGTAGAGCTTTAAAATGGGCACAGAACAGGGCCATGACTGCTTCATTTGTCTTCAGAGAAGACCCCTTGGGTTCTGGCAGGCCTGGCAGCCTGGCACCTCCCCAAAGTAACAGTGGAATGGTTGGCTACCAAAGAGCTCATGAGCATTCCCTATTGGTCCAAAGGTTTTATAAAAGTATTTGTTACATGGAGATCTACATCTCTATGCTGACCTGCAGAGTCTGTGTCTCTTATTTGGGACCTCCATCATCACTTCTGGATCCCAGTTCCCATGCCTTAATAGCTGTATACACATAGTTTCAGGAATTAGCCTATTTTATTTTATGTCTACAAATGTTATGCAGGTTTATATTTCTGTATGTTATGTGCATAAAGGTCAAAAAGTACATCAGAATCCCTGGACCTGGAGTTATAGTCAGTTGGGAGGAAAACATGTGGATCTTGGGAACCAAACCCTAGTCCTCTGCAAGAGTAGTTAGTGCTATTAACTGCTGAGCCATTTGTGAAGCCTCCATAATTAGACTATTTTTCTATCTTTTATTTAGTTTCTAAATATAGTAATTGTTTATGATATAGGGACTATCATGTCTTTGAATGATTCTTTCTTTCTGTATGGCCTTTTGTCCTCTAGCTCATCAGAAACTTAAAGTATGGCTATGGAATTCCATAGAGAAGAAACATCTGGACAAAACTCCTTATTACTGACAATCTTACTTCCAGCTTTGCACTTACAAGAATTTTTAATTTGTTAAGCTTTTTAATTGGCAACTGTCAAAAAAATGGCAACATCAAATTCAGTTACTAATATGGCATTTAAGAATTTTGGCAAATTCTGAATTAAAAAATACAAGAAATCAGTTTTCAAATGCAACAAGGCAATCAAAACACAAGGAAAATATTTTAATCCAGGCGACATTTTAATAGAATTATTATATTCAAACAGGATGTTTTCCATGAAAATTGTCATGCTAATTAAAGTTTCCAAATTTTCTTCATAGGATCAAATAAGTTTGTATACAAAAACTGTACAGTAAAAAATGAAAGTAGAGGAATTCAGAGGTATAAATAAATGATCTTACAGTTCAAGAGTTGTATTTTTTTACTAGGGTTATCATTTTCTGGTATTCATTTAGGATAATATATTATATGATTATTACTACAATTCTTCCTAAAAGTAATCTTAGAAGATGGCTGCTATTTTTCTAATTCCAAATCTCAACTACGCTTTGTCTTATATAGATCTGGTTTGAATACATGGCTCATGTTATGTAAAGTTTTAGTGAGGCATGGAGTGTGGCTAGTATCACTGTGTACTCATGTGCATCTATAAATATTCAAATATTTTAAATGTGCTTAGTGATTCAACTAGCTCAAGGCTCTTGGGAGATGTATATATTGATTGTATTCTTTTTGTGGTATTCACTTTCAAGGGGCATGGATGGAAATATTAAAAATTCATGCTTGAACATGAAAGAAAATAAATGAATAGAATATTAAATCAGCATATTATGAAGCATTCAAATTGAAACATACTGGAATCCAGATTATAGAGGTTTGTATGGAAATATTAATTTACCATGGTTTGCAAACATTGCTCTTTTAAATCTTTTTGTAAATTTGACTTTTATTAATTACACTTTATTCATTTTGTATCCCCCCATAAGCCCTTCCCTCCTCCCCTCCCAGCCCACACCCCCCTTTCTGCATTCATGCCCCTCCCCAAGTCCACTGATAGGGGAGGTCCTCCTATCTTTCTTTCTGATCTTAGAACTGATAGTCTAAGCTCTTTTAAATCTTAATAGACAGGTAAATAGTCTTATTATTTGCTGGTTACATAAGGAAAATTTTATGAATTAATTTGGTATTTTAAGTGTTGCTCAAACTTTAAATAAATAACAATGTTCTGTGATATGTCTGTGCAATAAAAACTATTTGATATGTATGAATTAACCAAATTTATATAAAATTATACAACTTTAATTATTTAAGGAAAATACATAGCATATAGTTAAATATAAAGGTTATAAAAGTTCAGTGGTGTCTTGTATTTACTATTTAATATATGGCATGAGGAGGTGTGGTAAGTTCAATATGCCAGTCCCTCATAGGATCATATCTTTGCATATTTAATCAAGAGTGGCATTACTAGAAAAGGAACAGGTATGACCTTGTTTGAGTAGGTGGGCATTGTTGAAGAAAGTGTGTCTCTGAGGATGGGAATTGAAATTTCAAAAGCCTATCCAGGTCCAGGGTGTTCCTTTCTCCTGCCCATGGATTCAGTTGTAGAACTCTCAGCTACTTCTCTAGCACCATGTCTGCTTGAGTGTTGCCATGATGATAATGGAGTGAGTCTCTAAAACTAAGCAGTCAAGAATTAATTAAATGTTTTATTTCACATGAGTTGCAGCAGTCATGGTGTCTCTTCATTGTAATAGAAAACTAAGACTGGATCTTCTATTTCTATTTCAAAGAGGAAATGAACAAAGCAATCAAAGAAATGCAGGCAAATACAGCTGAACAAATTGAGGCACAGGTAGAGACACAAGTAGAGACATAAAGAGAGGAAACAAATTAAAAAAATAGAGACTTCTGGTGCTGAAGATACACTCTCAGAAATTGATACTTCTCTCAAAGAAAAAGTAAAATCAGAAAAGTCCCCAAAACAAAACATCCAAGAAATCAAGGACACCATGAAAAGGAGAAATCGAAGAATAATAGGAATTGATGAAATAGAAGATTTCAGGCTCCAAGGTCTAGAACATATTTTCAAGAAAATGATAGAAGAAAAATTTCCCAACTTAATGAAAGAGATGTCCGTATACATACATGAAGCCTACAGAACACCAAATAGAAGAGCAGAAAAGAAACTCCTCACGTCACATTATAGTAAAAACAATACATCTTCAAAACAATGAAAACATATTAAAAGCAGCAAGGGAAAAAGGCCAAGTTACACATAAAGGTAGACCTATCATAATCACACCAAACTACTCAACAGAAATTATGAAAGCCAGAAGGGTAAGGGCAGATGTCATGCAGATTTTAAGATACCACAAATGCCAACCCAGACTACTATACCCAACAAAGCTTTCAATCAACATAGATGGAGAAAATTAAATATTCCACGAAAAAACTAAATGTAAACAATATCTACACAGGAACCCAGCCCTACAGAAGAAGATACTAGAAGGAAAACTCCAATCTAATGAAATCAACTACACCCAAGGAAAAAAACAAAACAAAACAAAAAAACAACAAAAAAATGAATGTAGATAACTTCACACACACACACACAAAATAATAAATAAATAAAAGAAAACAAGTATAGGAACACAATAATACTAGCAACTCCACAATAAAAGGAACTAAAATTCATTTGTCACTATTTATCAACATCAATGGACTCAATTATCCAATAAAAATAAACAGACTAACAATGTTTGCAGAAACAGGATCCAACATCCTGCTGCATCCAAGAAACACACATCTGCAGCAAAGATAAACACAACCTCAGAGTTAAGTGCTGGAAAATAAAGTTTTGTATGAAACTGACCCAGAAAACAAGCTGGAGTAGCTACTGTAACATCTAGTAGAACAGAGTTTCAACCAAAATTAATCAGAAAGTTGAGGAGGGGCACTTCATAATCAATCAAAAGAAAAATTGACAAGGAGGACAATACAATCCTGAATATTTATGCCTCAAATAAAAGCACCTGCATTTGTAAATGAAACATTATTAAAACTTAAATCACACATCAATCACAATACCTTAATAGTGGGAGAGTTTAACACTCCATTCTCACCAAGGGAGAGATCATCTAGACAGAAGCTAAATAGAGAAATAATGACACAGAGGCCCTAAATCAAACGGACTTAATAGATGTCTACAAAACTTTTCACACAAACACAAAAGATTATATCTTCTTTTCAGCACCTCATGGAACTGTATCAAAAATTGACCATATAGTGTGGCACATAGCAAGCCTCAACAGGTATAAGAAGATAAAAATAATCCCTTGTATTCTATCAGCAAAATATAGCCTAAAACTAGACCTCAACAGCAACTGAAATAAAGAAAAACCTACATACACATGGAAACTAAACAACACTCTACTCTATGACAGCTTGGTTATGGAAGAAATGAAAATAGAAATGTGAGACTTCCTAAAATTCAATGAAAATAAAGGCACACCTTTCTCAAACTTATAGGACACAATGAAAGCAGTTCTAAGAGGAAAGTTCATAGCATTAAGCACCTCCAGAAGGAAGTTTGAGTCATCTCATACAAGCAAATTAATGGTACACTAAAAGTCATAGAAGAAACAGACACACCGGATAGAAGTAGATGGTTAAATAATCAAACTCAGAACTGAAATCAACGAATTAGAAACAAATAAAATAATTCAAATAATCAGTTAGACCAAGAGCTGGTTCTTTGAGAAAATCAATGAGATAGACAAACCATTGCCCCAACTAACTAAAAGGCAGAAAGAAACTATCCAAATCAGCAAAATCAGAAATGAAAAGGGGGACATAAAAATAGACACTGAGGAAATCCAAATAATCATTGGGCATTACTACAAAAGCCGATACAAAAAAAAAATTTGAAAATCTAAATGAAATGTACAATTTTCTTGATAGATACCAGTTACCAAAAATAAATTAAGATCAAGTAAAGAGATTAAATATTCCTCTATCCCTCATGAATATAAAAGCAGTCATCAAAAGTCTTCCTTCCAAATAGGGTCCAGGGCCAGATCATTTCAGAACAGAATTCTACCAGACTTTCAAAGAAGAGCTAACTCCAAATCTCTTCAAACTATTCCACAAAATACGAACAGAAGGAATACTATCAAACTCATTCAATGAGGCCACAGTCACCTTGATTCCTAAACAATAAAAATCCTCAACAAAAAAAGAGAACTTTTGACATTTCTCTCATGAACATTGATGCAAAAATACTCAATAAAATACTTGCAAAATGAATCCAAGAACACAACAAAGATATCAGCCACCATGTCCAAGTAGACTTCATCCAATGCATGCAGGGGTGGATCAAAATGCGAAAATCCAATAATGTAAACTACCATATAAACAAACTGAGGGAGAAAAACCACATGATCATCTCCTTAGATGCCGAAAAAGCATTTGACAAAATCCAACACCTATTTATGTTTAAAGTCTTAGATAGATCATGGATACAAGGCAGGTACCTAGACATAGTAAAGGCAATATACAACAAGCCTATAGCCAGCATCAAATTCAATGGAGAGAAACTCAAACCAATCCCACTGAAATCAGGGACAAGACAAGGGTGCCCACTCTCTCCATATCTCTTCAATTCAGTACTTGAAGTCCTAGCTAGAGCAATAAGACAACTAAAGGAGATCAAAAGAATACAAATTGGAACAGAAGAGGTCAAAGCTTCACTATTTGCAGATGATATGATAGTATACATGAGCGACCCCAAAAATTCAAACAGAGAACTCCTTCAACTGATAAACACCTTCAGCGAAGTGGCTGGATACAAAATCAACTGAAAAAAATCAGAAGCCCTCCTATATACCAAAGTCAAAAAGGCTGAAAAAGAAATTAGGGAAACAACACCCTTCACAATAGACACTAATAACATAAAGTACCTTGGAGTGACTCTAACCAAGCAAGTGAAAGAACTGTTTGAGAAAAACTTCAAGTCTATGAAGAAAGAATTTGAAGAAGATATCAGAAAATAGAAGGATCTCCTATGCTCATGGATAGGCAGAATTAACATAGTGAAAATGGCTATTCTGCCAAAAGCAATCTACAGACTCAATGGATTCCCATGTAAATACCAACACAATTCTTTATAGACCTCAAGAGAAAAATTATCAACTTCATATGGAGAAAAAAAAAAAAAAAACAGAATTTCCAAAACTATCCTGTACAACAACAGATCATTTCCATCCCCTAGCTCAAGCTGTACTACAGAGCAATGATAATAAAAACCACATGGTATTGGCATAGAAACAGAATAGTGGATCAATGGAAATGAATAGAAGACCCATAAATTAACCCGAACACCTATGAATACTTGATTTCTGACAAAGAAGCCAAAACAAATCAATGGAAAAAAGACAGCCGCTTCAACAAATGGTGTTGGTTCAACTGGGTGTTTACATGCAGAAAAATGAAAATAGATCTCTATTTATCAACCTGCACAAAATTAAAGTCCAAGTGGATCAAAGACCTCAACATGAAACAATATACACTCAATCGGTTAGAAGCAAATTGGGGAAGAGCCTGGAACTCATTGGCACTGGAGACAACTTCCTGAAGAGAATACCAACAACACAGGCTCTAAGAGCAACAATGGACAAATGGGACCTCATGAAAGTGAAAACCTTCTGTAAAGCAAATGACATAGTTATCAAAACAAAATGACAGACTACAGACTGGGAAAGAATCTTCACCAACCTTATATCTGACAGAGGCCTGATATCCAGACTATATAAAGAACTAAAGAATTTAAAAAGCAGCAGATCAAACAATCAGATTAAAAAAATGGGGTACAGAGCTAAACAGAGTATTCTCAGTAGAGGAATATAGAATAGCATAGAAACACTTAAAGAAATGCTCAAAGACCTTAGCCATAAGAGAGAAGCAAATCAAAATGACCCTGAGATTTCACCTGACACCCATCAGAATGGTGAAGATAAAAATTCAAGTGACAGCACATGCTGGAGAGATTGTAGAGAAAGGGGACCCTCCTCCATTGCTTGTGGGAATGCAAAAATGTACAACCACTTTGGAAATCAATCTGGCACTTTCTCAGACAAGTAGGAATAGCACTTCCTTAAGATCCAGCTATACCACTCCTAGGCATATATCCAAAAGATGTACAAGTACACAACAAGGACATTTGTTCAACCATGTTTGTAGCAGCTTTATTTGTAATAGCCAGAAGCTGGAAACAACCCAGATGTCCCTCAGCGGAGCAATGGATACAGAAATTGTGATACTTTTACACAATGGAATACTACTCAGCAATTAAAAAAGAGGAAATCATAAAATTTGCAGGCAGATGGTTGGACCTAGAAATGATCATCCCGAGTGAAGTATCTCAAAAGCAGAAAGACACACATGGTATATACTCACTTATATAGACCTATAAGATAGGATAAACATACTGAAATCTATACAATTATAGAAGATAAACAAGAAAGAGGATCCAGGGTACAATGATCAATTCTCACTTAGAAAGACAAATGGAATGGTCATTGCATGTAGGAGAAAACAAGCAACAGGACAGGAGCCTACCACAGAGGACCTCTGAAAGACTCTATCTAGCAGTGTATCAAATCCAATACTAAGACTCAAACCAAACCTTCTGCAGAGTGCAGGGAATTATTTGAAAGAAGGGGAAGTTAATATGACCTGGAGAGGACAGGAGCTCCAGAAGGACCAAATATATCTGGGAACAGGGTTCTTTTCTGAGACTGTTTCTCCAACCAAGGACCATGCATGGATATAACCTAGAACCTCTGATGATGTAGCCCATGGTAGCTCAGTATCCAAGTGGGTACCCTAAGAAGGGGAACAGGGACTATTTCTGACATGAACTCAATGGTGGGTTCTTTGAGCTCTCTCCCCCCCCCCACAACCCCGAGGGCGGAGCAGCCCTGCTAGGCCATATAGGAGGACTTTGCAGCCAGTCCTGAAGATATTTGATAAACCAGGATCAGATGAAAGGGGAGGAGGTCCTATCAGTGGTGTTGGAAAGGGACAGGAAGGAGATGAGGGAGGGAGAGTGGGATTGAGAGGGAAAGAAGGAGCGAGATACAGCAAAGATACAAAGTTAACAAACTGTAACTAATATTAAAAAATAAAATAATAATAATAAGCAGAAAAAAAGATCTCTGTTCTTTCATCTGGCAGAGACACACAAGTAATCCTGTATTGCTGTTGAGCTGCAGTGGGACAGCATAGTACAGAAATGTGATGTGACAGAGATAATCCACTTAATAGAAGGCCAAGATGAGAAAAGAAAATAAGAAAAATAATATCTGATTCCCACAATTGTCTTTGAGGACACAGGACTAATTAATGAATTAAATGCCTCCCAATTTGTTCTACTTCTTACATATTACACTGTTGGAATAAAATTTTATGCTTTAGTTTTGGGAAGAGAGAACATTAAACAACCTATCAATGGTACAGACATGTTTCACAGTGAGCCTTCCTTCTACTCTTGCCTGATTATTAAAAATAATTTTCATCTTTAGGCTAGTTAGTTATTTTTGTCTTTTTATATTTATTTAGTGTTCATATTTTTTCAAATAATAATAAACTACTAAAAGGCCATCTAATTGTTTTATTCATTTTCCCATCAAAATGCAATCTTGTCCCTCAACTTCTGCCTTTTTGCTGTATCTCCTCATAAAATTTCAGATAAACAAAGGAGCTATTCAGTTATTAATAAGATCTCTGACCCTGAGATTCTACCTTACACACATTAGAATTGTTAAGATAAAAAACTCAAGTGACAACATATGCTAGAGAGGTTGTAGTAAAAGGGGAATCCTTCTCCATTGCTGGTTGGAATGTAATCTTGTACAACCGCTTTGGAAATCTGGTCCTTTCTCAGAAAACTATATACCACTTCTGGATATATAAAGATGCTCAATCATACAACAAGGACATTTGCTCAAACATGTTCACAGCAGCTTTATTATAATAGCCAGAATCTGGAAAGAATCTAAATGTCCCTCAACTGAAGAATGGATACAGAAATTGTGGAATATTACTCAGTAATTAAAAACAAAGACATTATAAAAATTTCAGGCAAATGGATGGGTCTAGAGAAGATAATCCTGAATGAGACAACCCAGACCCAAAAAGACATGCGTGGTATATACTCACTTATAAATGGATATTATCCATATAATATAGCATAAACCTAATACAATCCACAGACCTAAAGAAGTTAAGTAACAAGGAGCACTAAGGGGTATGCTTAATTCTCATTCAGAAGGAAAATAGAATAGATACCAGAAGCAGTTGAAGAGAGTGAACAGTATGGGAGTCTACCATATATGTCCTCCTAAAGATTCCACCCAGCAAGAGATCCAGTCACATGCTGAAACTCACAGCCAAATTTTGGGCAGAGCTCAGACAGTCTTATGGAAGAATTATGGGACAGAACAACAAGAGATAGGAGCCCCATAAGAGACCGATAGAGCCAACAATTCTGGCCTCAGTGGTCCTTGCGGAGACTGATGCACCAACCAAGGACCATGCATGGAGAGGACACAGGCCTTAGGCTCAGGTGTAGGCAATAGGCAGCTTAGTCTCCATGTGGGTTCCATAGTAAAGGGAACAGTGGCTGTCTGTGATATGGACTCTTTTGCAGGCTCTTTGATAACTTCCCCCTGGCAGGGCAGCCTTATTAGGCCACAGAGGAAAATGACACAGCTAGGCCTGATGAGACTTGATAGGAAGAGGTCAGTTGCTAGGGAAGGAGGCACCCCCTTTCTGAGCACTAGCGGAGGGGAATAGAGGGGGAAAGGGGAAGGAGAAGGGACTGAGATAAGATGGGGGGGGCTACGATCAGAATGTAAATGAATAAATTTTTAAAAAATATATTAAAATTAATACGTGTTTATCGGTTCTAAAATACAAATTGTTATTTTCCCATCAAAATACTATGCTGTCCATCAATTCTACCTTCTGAGGTATATTTTTTTCATGAAATTTCATGGAAAAATCTTGACAAATGATTCAGTTCTAAAAGCAAATTTATTTTAAACCCCCCCCCCCAAAAAAAAAACCACTAAACACTCCTAAGCCCAAAATTTTTGGCTTTGTTGGTCTCCTTGTGCTGTTCCTGCCCACTCTGGGTCCTTCTATCTCCATTTTATTCCATAAGAGTCCCCCCAGGGGGTTCTACAGAGACTGATACATCAACCAAAGACTGGCAATAGAGAAAACATAGACCTCCTGCCCAGATGTACCCCATGGACAGCGCAGTCTCCATGTGGGTCTCCTAGTAAAGGGAGAAGAGTCAGTCTCTAAGAACTCGGTTGCCTGTTTCTTGAGCACTTCTCCCAGGTGAGGAGACCTAGACAGCCCATGGAAGAAGAGGATCCAGGCAGCCTTGATGGGAACTGATAGGCTAGGGTCAGAAAGTAAAGTAGGAGGTCTTCCCCTATGAATGGACTAGGAGAGAGGGATAAAGGAAGAAGAGAGATCGAGGGAGGGTGGGACTGGAAGGAGAAGAGGGAGGAGACTAAAACTGGGATAAAAACTGAATAAACTGTAAAAAATAAGAAAAAAATAGAAATTAAAAAGAAAAGAAAGTCCAAACCAGAAGTTGAAAACACTCACTGGTGGTTTGAACAGGATTCTTACCCCTAAACTCATGTGTTTGAATGGTTGGCCCACAGGTAATGACACTGCTAGGAGGCTTAGCCTTGTTGGAGGAAGCGTGTTATTGTGGGGGCTAGCTTTGAGGTTTTCTGTACTTAGGCTCTGTCCAGTGTGGAAAACTAGGCTCTTCCTGGATGCCTTCAGATCAAGGTGTAGAAATAGCAGCTCCTCCAGCACCATGTCTACCTCTAAGCTGCCATGTTTAACACCATTATGATAATGAACCAAACCTCTGAAACTGTAAGCTACACCCAGTTAAATGTTATCCTTCATAAGAAAACAAAAACTAAATACTGTCTATGTATAATCTCTATCAACAATTACATTTTCAAACAGAAAAAGTCCCAATGAGGGGCTATTCTATTAAGAATTGTAAAATAATGTATACACATGAATATTGCAAATGTTTTAAAAAAGATAATATACTATATTTATTTATATTCTAAATATACAAGAATTAAAGACTGAAACTTTGCAAATTACAGACAACTAACATTATGTCCTAAGTTAGAGAAATTTAGCATTATTCCTGCTTTGTGTATATGGATGCATGTAAATTTAAAATAGATTTACTATGCCATAATATGGAAAAGTGTAGTTTTATTACAAGAATATGCATATCCTTGTCTCGAGAAAGGAAAAAAAGAAGAATATGGAAAAGTAAACATTGTAATGATGCTTTTGGAGTTCAGAAAGAGAAGAAAGCAAAAGTTAAATCATGGAATAAAGAATAAAGTACGGGACCTATGGGCTTCTCCTTCTTGTACAAGATTGTCTCCACTCTAGACACTTATGTTACAAAACAAAACAAACACCAAAGATAGTTCATGAATTTTGTTTCCATCAACATTCTCACCACCTTATACCTCCATCAATAGCACAAATCTAAAATACAAAGACAGAGTGGAAACATTGCTGTTAATAGAATTGTGCTGTGGATTGAACTATTGGTAAAGAAAATTCAACAATAAATTTATCTAGACATGCTGGAAGTTTTCTCCCTTGATTTCATTTGTCAGATCTGAAGGCAGAACAGGCATAGACACTTCATCATAAAAAAAATAAAATAAAATTAGAGGGGATCCAAGATGGTGGCGACCAGCACTCACCATATCTGAGGAACAGAGGATCTGAAACTCCAAAATAGGTGAGTGGAGGGACAGAGGAATCAAAACAATGGCACCGAGGCTTCCAAGGAGAAAGGAGTCAAACCCTGAATTGAGACCAATAGGACACAGGTCAACCTCAGACATCTTTGTGGACTCCTTCTGGGGATGCAATTCCTAAGTACTTCTCCATAATTGGCAGAGGCAACCAAGGAGGTACCACAGTCAGCAGCAGAGGCAGAAGTGGCAACCCGCAGTGCACGCAGCTCCTTACAAAGAGCACAGTGGTGGCTGCTCCAAGCACAGATCTACCTACTTGAGATTTGAGACTGAGAACACTCAAACCCCCAGCATTTCCCCATGACAGGCCTCCGTACTTCCTCCTTGGTGGAGGTGGAGGCAGCAGAGGAAGCCCACAGCACTCTCCACAGCAGAGAGCAGAGCCCAGCCTGCTGTGCCCACAGCTTCTAGCACAGTGCATAGTGCCAGGCCCATAGAACAGCGTATAGCTCCTGCCCTTAGCGTCAGCCACAGAGCTCAGAGTCCTGCCCATAGGGCCCTCCACAGACTGTAGACCACTGAGATATTAGGGAAATCTGCACAGGCACATTGCGCCCACTATCTGTGCTCTCGAACACTGCTAGGATCCACGCCCCTTCCTGCGCTTGCTCCTATTGTCCATATCCCAAGCACCTACACTCTCTAGCACCCTCTCCTTCAAGACACATTTCCACGAGCACACACACACACACACACGCACGCACACACACACACACACACACACACACACACACACACAAACTCCCTCACAATAACAATTCTGCACCAGCAGCTATTCCTCCCTCAGGTACAGCTGAAGCACCAGCTCACACTTTCAAACCAGTGGACCTTTGTCATCTTCCTTAAGAATACTTTAGACACCAGAGAAAGACAGTTGCAGTCTGAAGAACAGACACCAGGAACAAAAAGTTAAGGTTAAGGCAAATGGCCAGAAGTATGCATAAGAATACACCCAACAAAAATCAGGACATCATGGCTCCACCAGCAACACCCAAAATCAATGGATATTTTAATTCAGCGAAACACAGGAAAATGACTTTAAAGCTATGCTTATGCAGTTGTTAGAGGAACAAAAGAAGAAATGAACAAATCTCTCATAGAAATAGTCACACAAGTGGAGGCAATTAAAGAGGAAACAAGGAGATCCAAGATGGCGTAGACCAGGGCACACAGTATCTGAGAGGCAGAGGATCTGAAACTCAAAAATTGGTGAGTTGAGGGGCAGCTAAAGCCAGAAAATTGACATTGAGGCTTCCTGAACAAGAGGGAACATCACATGAGTTGAGACCTTTAGATTCAGGTCTCCCTCGGACTTCTCTGGGGACTGAGAGAAGTGACCTTTTGAACCCCTTACATTTCCCTGTTTTGGGCCTCCCTCCTTAGCAGAGACAGCTCACAGTGCCAGAGACTGTCAGCACAGAACTCACTGCCTGGGGACTGAGACAGTGGAAGCAAGGCTACTAGCTCCTCAGCAGCGGCTGCCAGCTGTACGCACCTTCCAAGTCCCAGATCATCGACGGTATCATTCCCCTGGATCCCGGGTCTGTGAGCGGCCTTACCGACTCCACAGGGCCTCCCAGCCAGTGACTGTACAAGCCTCCCAATCCCTTATTGGCAGATAGCCAGCTGTACAGCCACCAAAGTCCAGCAGACCCACCAAATAAACCAGGTATATCAGGCGCCTGGCCACTTAGGTCTGTGGTTCACAGTTGTGGCTCCACAGAACTTCCCAGCAGATAGCTGGATTGGCCTCCCAGTTCTACGGCTGCAGCTAGACTCCCTAGTTCAACAGCTGCAACACCACTGAGCTGGAGAATCTGGTCTGTCCTCCAGCATTTGACTCAGCAGGTCCAAACATGAGAGTAGAGAGCAAGGGTACCCCAGTGCTTGCTGATTTGACCTGCTAGGGAGTAAGTGCACCCTCAAGTACCTGCAGAGCTCCAGATTCAGGATCCTTCTAAGCTAGCAGCCAATCAGATCCCTCCCACCCATGCAAACCCTGTGTTTGAAACAGAGGGATTCTTGGGACATTGAAGCCCCTGTTCTGCAGGTCCACCAGTGAAGTTCAGGAAAATAATGCCTGGAGCTCAGTCAGAGACTAATATCAGTAGCCTGTATTCCACTGAGGTATTCAGGGAATTTGCATAAGGAAATTGCGCCTGCAATTATCACCAACTCCTGCTAAAACTTCAGTGCATGCAACCCCTTAGGTAGGTGCAAGGCAGTGATCCTCCCACACACTCAAGGCATCTACATTCTCTAGCACACTTCCAGGCACACACACACACACACACACACACACACACACACACACACATGCACACACATATGCTTGCCCACATTTGTCCTTCTGCGAATTTTCCTCCCACAAGTACAGCCGAAACACCAACAAACAAGCTGAAACCACTGGACCTCTCTCATCTTCCTAAAGAATTCTCCAGACACCAGAGAAAGATGGAACCAGTCTGAACTGCAGAATCCAGGAACAAACAGTGAAGATTATGGAGAAGCAAATGGCCAGAGGTCATGAAAGAACACATCCAACAAAAATCAGGACATCATGGCTTCACCAGCAAACCCCAAAATCAATGGATATTCCAATTCATTGGAAACACAGGAAAACTTTAAAGCTATGCTTATCCAGTTATTAGAGGTACATAAAGAGAAAATAAACAAATCTCTCAGAGAAGTAGCCATATAAATAGAGACAGTTAAAGAGGAAATGAACAATGAACAAATCTCTCAAAGAATTGGCCACAGAAGTGGAAGCAAATAAAGAGGAAATGAACAAAGCTCTGAAAGAAATACAGACAAATATAGCCAAACAAATAGAGAAAAAGTAGAGGCATAATTAGTGGCATATAGAGAGGAAATGAACAACAACAACAACAACAAAAAATAGAGGCCATCATACAGAGACATGAAGCCACATTCAAACAGATGAAGGGAATGGTGCAACCATGTTCATAGCAGCTTTATTCATAATAGGCAGAACCTGGAAACAGCCTAGATGTCCCTCAACTGAGGAATGGATAAAGAAATTGTTGTACTTTTACACAGTGGAATACCTCTCAGCAATTAAAAACAAGGAAATCATGAAATTTGCAGGCAAATGATAGGACCTAGAAAAGATCCTCTTGAGTGAGGTATCCCAGAAGCACAAAATACGCAAAGTATAGACTCACTTAAAAGTGGATACTAGACTTCTAAGATAGGATGAACGTACTAAAATCTGTATACTTAATGAAGCTAAACAAGAAAGAGAACCCAGGGTAAGTTGATAAATCCTCACTTAGAAAGACAAATTGGATAGAAATTGGAAATAGGAGAGAATAAGAAACAGGACAGAAGCTCACTATAGAGGGCCTCTGAAAGACTACCAGCAGTATATCAAAGCATATGCTGAGACACATAACCATACTTTGGGTACAGTGCAGGGAATCAAATGAAAGTAGGAGGAGTTAGTAAGACCTGGAGAGGAAAGGAGCTCCAAATATATCTGGGCACAGGGGTCTTGTCTGAGACTGATTCGCCAACCAAGGACCATGCATGCACATAACTTAGAATCCCTGCTCAGACGTAGCCCATGGCAGCTGAGTGTTCAAGTTGGTTCACTGGTAAGGGGAACAGGGACTGTCTCTGACATGATCTCAGTGGCTAGCTCATTGACCTCCCCATCCCCCATGGGAGCAATAACATAGCTAGGCCCCAGAGGATGACATTGCAGCCAGTCCTGGTGAGACCTGATAAGCTAGGGTCAGATGGAAGGGGAGGAAGACATCCTCTATCAGTGGACTAAGAGAGGGGCAGGGAATAGATGATGGAGGGAGGGTGGTTTTGGGAGGGAATGAGGGAAGAAGCTACAGCTGGGATAGAAAGTAAATAAACTGTAATTAACATAAAATAAAAAGATATTTAAAAATAAACAAACAAACAAATATAAAAACAAATAAATAAATAAATAAAATTAAAACGAAGAAAAAAAACCTTTTGGAGCTCCTGTCTCCTCCAAGTCTTTCTATCTCTCCCTTCTTTCATAAGATTCCCTGTACTCTGCCCAATGTTTGGCTATGAGTCTCAGCATCTGCTTTGATACCCTATTGGGTAGAGTCTTTCAGAGGCCCAGGTTTTTGTTTTTTGTTTTCCTAAGACTGATACTCCAACCAAGGACCACTCATGTGTGCACAGATGTAGCTCATGGCAGCTCACTATTCAAGTGGGTTCCCCTGTAAGATGAACAGGGATCGCCTCTGACATGAACTTAGTGGCTGGTTCTTTGATCACCTCCCCCTGATGGATGAGGAGCCTTGCCAGAACACAGAGGAAGACAATGCAGCCAGTCCTAATGAATCCTGATAGGCTAGGGTCAGATAGAAGGGGAGGAGGACCTCCCCTATCAGTGGACTTGGAGAAGGGTATGGGAGGGGATCAGAGTGGGAGAGTGGAATTAGGAGGGAATGAGGGAGGCTATAGCTGAGATAGAAACTGAATAAACTGTAATTAATAAAAAATAAATAAAAAGAAGTTAAAAAAAACTGCTGTAATTTAGATTTCCCCTAAGGCAACAGTTCAAATTATACATTTTTTTTTCACAAGTCTAACTTGTGGTTTGGAAACAACAACAACAACAACAACAGCAACAAAACACAACTGATCATAAAATAATGTAAAATAAAAAATATCTTCATGGAATAAAATTCCTATTTTTACTGGCCATCTACTCAATATTTCAACACTAACAATTTCTATCATTACTGCAGCACAGTACCTTCAGTGGACCTTCTGGCTGTATATGTGGGAAAAAAAAACCCACTGTGACTATGGTATACTATGATTTTTCTTTTCGTCATGCTTTGATCACTGTTCTCACATTAGCACACAATATATAGGCATAAAGAAGAAACAGCCATCAACAATTATGGATAATGTTGTGGTTAACAATATTGGTGTATAATTCTGTCTGTGACAAATATCTATTAACCAAAATAAATTCAGATATTGGAGAATTCATGGATTGTCACTGGTATTCTTTTCAGTAATTTATATAGTACACATAGAGCTGTATTATAGAGCAACAATAATAAAAACAGCATGGTACTGGCATAGAGACAGGCTGGTGGATCAGTGGAATTGAAGTGAAGATCCAGAAATAAACCCACACACCTACGGATAATTGATTTTTGACAAAGAAGCCAAAACCATACCAGAGAAGCAAAGATAGCATCTCTGTCAAATGGTGCTGGTCTACCTGGATGTCTACATATAGAAAAATGCAAATAGATTCATAATTATCACCCTGCACAAAACTAAAGTCCCAGTGGATCAAGAACCTCAACATAAAGCCAGAAACACTTTAGGTGTTAGAAGAAAACGTGAGGAAGAGCCTTGAACACGTTGGCACAAGAGACAACTTCCTGAGAAGAACACCAACAGCAACAGCACAGGCTCTAAGATCAAAAATTAATGAATGAGACCTCATGAACCTGAAAAGCTTCTGTAAAGCAAAGGACACTGCAAATGAAATAAAATGACAGCCTATAAACGGGAAAAAGTTCTTCACCAACCCTACATCAGATAGAGGATTAATATCCAGAATACATAAAGAACACAAGAAGTTAAACACTAACAAAACAAATAATCCAGTTAAACAATGGGGTACATAGGTAAACAGAGAATTCTCAACAGAGGAATATCAAATGGCAGAGAAACACTTAAAGAATTGCTTAGTTGTTCATAGTCATCAGGGAAATGCAAATCGAAACCCTGATATTCCAACTTAAACCCATCAGAATGGCTAAGATAAAACAAACCTTTTCTGACCACAGAAGAAGACAATGCAGGCAGTCCTGATGAGAGCTGATAAACTAGGGTCAGATAGAAGAGAAGCACGAGGAAGGATGTGATTGGAAGGAGACAAGGAAGAGGGCCACAGCTGAGATACAAAGTGAATTAATTGTAATAAATAATAATAATTTTTAAAAATCTTAAAAAAAAAACAATTAAGAGACAACACATGCTGGAGAGGTTTTGGAGAAAGGGCACCCATCCTCTATTTCTGGTGTGAATGTAGCCCTGTACAACCACTTTGGAAATCAGTTTGGTGCTTCTCAGATAATTAGGACGAGTTCTACTTCAGGATACTTGTATTCCACTCCTAGGCATCTATTCAAAGGATGCTCAACCATACACCAAGGGCATTTGCTCAACTAGTTCACAGCAGCTTTATTCATAATAGCCATAATCTGGATAAAACATAGATGTCCCTCAACCAAAGATGGACACAAAATTTGTGGTACATTTACACGATAGAATACTACTCAGCTACTAAAAACGAGGACATCATAAATTTTGCAGTGAAATGGTAGGAACTACAAAAGATCGTACTGAGTGAGGTAACCCAGAAACAGATAAACACAAATGGTATATACTCACTTATAAGTGGATATTAGACATATAATACACGATAAATATAGTAAAATCCATAGTACTAAAGAAGTTAAGCAATAAGGAGGACCCTAGGGAAGAGGCTCAATCCTCATTCAGAAGGGCAAACAGGGTAGACTTGGAAGTAGGAGAAGACAGGGAACAGGAAAGGAGCCTTCCTCATGTGCTCTCTGAAAGACTCTACCCATGAGGGTATCAAAGGACATGCTGAGACTCATAGCCAAACTTTGGGCAGAGTTCAGGGAATCTTATAGAAGAAAGAGGAGATCAAAGACTTGGAGGGGACAAGAACTCTATAAGGAGACCAACAGAGGCAAAAAATCTAGGCTCAGGGGTTCCTGAATAGACTGATAAATCAATCAAGGACAATGCTTGATTGGAGAGGAGTGGGGAGGACAGTGGAGAGGACTTAGACCTACTTTTCAGATGTATCCCATGTGGGTTCCCTAGTAAGGGGAGCAGAGGCAGTTACTGGCTTGAACTAAGTTGCCTGCTCTTTGATCACTGCCCCCTGGCGATGTGGCATTACAAGGCCACAGCAAATCAGAATCCAGCCTGTCCTGATGAAACCTGGTATCTTTACTTTTTATTTTTTTATTGTTTATTATTATTAGTTACATTTTATTAACTCTGTATCCCAGCTGTATCCCGCTCCCTTATTTCACCCCAATCCCACCCTCCCTCCCTCAGCTTCTCCTTGCCCCTTTCCAAGTCCACGGATTTAGGAGGACCTCCTCCCCTTTCATCTGGCTCTGTTTTATCAGGTATCTTCAGGGCTGGCTGCAAAGTCCTCCTCTGTGGTCTAGCAGAACTGCTCCTCCCTTGGGTGTTGGGGAGTCAAAGAGCCTGCCATTGAGTTCCTGTCAGAGATAGTCCCTGTTCCCCTTACTATGGGAAACCAATTGGTTATTGAGCTACCACGAGCTACATCCAAATAAAGGTTCTAGGTTATATCCATACTGTTAATTTTCACTGAGTTAAATTATTGTGACAATTTCATGGTTATTTTTCTCCAACAATAGTCTATCAATTATATCATATGGAAAGGTCATGTACACATAAAAATTGATAATAATCAAAGACAGTGATGTAATAAGATGATAACTTTAGACAGAAATATGTTTGTAAAATAGGCAAAACATAAAGAACACAGACATTTAAAATTTTTAAGTCTATTATTATTTATTACAATTTATTTCCTTTGTATCCAGCTATGACCTCCTCCCTCATTTCCTCCAAATCCCACCTTCACTCTCTTCTACCCCTGTGACCATCCCCTAGTCCACTGACAGGGGAGGTTCTTCTTCCCTTCGATTTGACCCTAGTATATCAGGTCTCATCAGGCCTGGCTGCATTGTCTTACTCTGTGGCCTGGAAAGGCTGCAACCCACAGGGAGGGGGAGTTGATCAGAGAGCCTGTCACTGAGTTCATGCTAGAGAGAGCCCCTGCTCCCATTACTAGGGAACCCACATGGAGACAAAGTCCATGGGCTACTTTTGAGAATCAAATGAAAGGAAAATTCAAGTTAGCCATATGGTATAAATAATATAGTTCAGAAAATAAAAACTGAAGATTCCATCCAAAACCATGATTCCCTTCAATCATGAGAAAATAAAATCCAGAGAGCACACATGCATACAAATAGGGAATCAACAACCAAGGCAGCATATAAAGACATGTCACAAAACATTAACAGTTGGAACACTAAGGATGATGTGCAACAATGATTTGAATAATTACAGGATAAGCATTGTAATCCTAATCCCAAAGGTTCAAAGGTTTTTCCAAATTTTCTGTTCTCTTAAGCCACTTATCAAATTTTTTGGTTATTGTTATATTTAATGATATAAATTCATTCAATGGAAAATAAATTATTAAGATCTTGCAAAATTGCTTTAGAGTATGTCTGCAATATTTTGTTTTTAGATGTTCCTTTGTAAGAAATGTATGCAGTATGATAGTAAGCAGGTTCTTTGGATATTAATACCAAATTGAGGCCCTTACTATTTAGTTTTCTCATAACTCTACTAGAAATTTTAATAAAAACTAGTAAAATAAATATAAGAAATGTATTCATAATTGCTGTAGTTTAGTCTTATAGGTAAGTGAGGTCATATTACTCTAAAATAATTATGCATTAAAAATAATCTTTCAGTAAAGGCAAGAAATACAGATACATCTTTTCAAAGGCATACCATAAGATTTGATTGCATTTGGAGAAAAGTTTATAAAAATATATCAATGTCATATTATTTTTTCTTATTTATTATTATTATTTTTTTGTTGCAATGTATTTAGTTTTTATCCTGGCTGTGGCCCCTTCCCTTGTCTCCTCCCAATCTCATCCTCCTTCCTTCTTCTTTCCCTATGACCCTACCCTAGTTCACTGATAGGAGAAGGTTCCCCTCCCCTTTTGTTTGACCCCAGCCTATCAGGTCTCATCAGGACTGGTGGCATTGTCTTACTCTGTGGCCTGGCAAGGCTGCACCCCTCAGGGGGAGGTGATCAGAGAGCCTGCCACTGAGTTCATGCCAGAGAAAGTCCCTGCTCCATTTACTCCAGTTGGATACTGAGCCTATGGGCTACATGTGAGCCAGGGTTTTAGGTCCTTTCCATGCATTTTCCTTGGTTGGGGTATCATTCTCTGTCTTCTTCTGCTTCCTATATCTATCTCATTTGTCCTTTTGAATGAGATTTGGAGCATCTTCCCTAGGGTCTTCCTTGTTCGTTAGCTTCTTTAGGAGTATAGATTTTAGTATGTTTATCCTATATTATATGTCTATTATCTACTTATGGGTGAGTATATACCCTGTGTGTCTTTCTGCTTCTGAGTTACCTCACTTAAGATGATCTTTTCTTGTTCTCACCATTTGCCTGAAAATTTCACGATTTTCTTGTTTTTAATAGATGAGTAGTATTCCATTGTGTAAATGTACAATTTCTGTATCCATTCCTCTGCTGAGGGACACCTAGGTTGTTTCCAGCTTTGGGCTATTAGGAATAGAGCTGCTGAAAACATGGATGAGCAAATATACTTGTTGTATAGTTGGGCATGTTTTATTTGAATCACTAACTTAAACTTTCAGGTGCATACTTGAAGAAAAGTCTTCCAAATATGCCTGACTTTCTGAACCAAAAAGAAAGTATACTGGAAAAGCGAGCACAATGAATATTTTAATACATAATAGCTTTAACATTGCTGTCACTCAACCACCGTGTCTTTATTCAACCTGGGACCAAATTGGGTACACAATTGACAGGAATCAGAAAGAAGACAGGCAGATGACAAAGAAAACCTTTCACTTTTACTCTGATTATAGTCGCTTTCTCTTATCTATGAAGTTAGTCATAAAGAAACCACTTTGCAACTTCAACTCAGGCAGATACAAAGGGATCAGGAACATATTCCATTGAGAATCTCAGTCAGTTCTGTTTCTGCATTCTTCAGTTTAGCACTTTGGTGAACATACATTTTAACAAGCCAGGCCATTTGTGCAAAATTTCAGGGTAGTTTAGACACAGACTTATCCAGAGAAGATAGAGAACTCACAACGTCTATTTATATATCTCAAGGTTAATGATAACTATGAAAGAAAAAAAAATCCTGCACTTGAAATTGATAAGCCAGTGAGTGCTAATACAAATAAATGCTTTAAAGTACTAAAAAAAAAACATTTTTTAAAAATTTACTTCTTTCATTTAGTTGAAATAAGTGTTGCTACAACTATTTTTTCAGCTAGAGGTTGTTGCATTTTGAAATGCACTTTCCTCTTAATTAGCTATTAGTTGCTCTAATATTAACTAGCTAGAGAGGGAATGTACTTTGGACTGTGGCATTTAATTTTATTATGCCATTAGAATGCCACTAGGTTATCTGTGAAATATTATATTTAAGAACTGATAAAAAAAGAGTCTCTTTCTAACTTTTATTTGTAGTATAAAAATAGCTCCTATTTATTGAGGTATCAGAAGCCACTTAAAATGGTATAAAAATCATTGAGAATTGCCCTTGTCTTTTCATGTTTTAGAACTTAAATATAATAAAATAATAAAACAACAATAAAGCATTTGTGAAGTTACTATATATTTAACTAAGATAATATATTTTTCTTAATTTTTGTAAAAATGATATCTGACTTAAACTGAACATAAAAGATATAATATAGAAGTCATAAAAATCTAAATAGCTAAAGTTCATGGATGCAAGAAATTAATTAATCTTTTATGGAAACATTTGCAATAAATTCAAAGTTAATGACTATTCTGACACTCAATATTTTTAATGTTTATAGCTTCTCATATTTAACATAAAAAATACCCTTCAAAATGCACACATAAATGCAGTGGACCTAAAACAAAGGGCATCAGAGGACAGATTTCATACCTATGGTGTACTGTAATCAATTTATATCAAGCTGTGTACAATAGATTAATGAAATCATGTTCTGCTGTAATAATGAATAGAAATATTTGCAATACTTTTTTTAATTAAACCATTCTTATAAAGAACTTGCGAAAATACCCTATCTATTTGAATCTCTCTCTCTCTCTCTCTCTCTCTCTCTCTGTCTTTCTCTCTCTCTCTCTCTCTCTCTCTCTCTCTCTCTCTCCCCTTTCTCTTTCTCTTGGTGTTTGTGACTTCTTGTTGATGTGTGTGTGTGTTTGTGTCTACATGCATGCATTGCTGATTGTCGAAAAAGCCTAAGGATTCAGAATTACTGAAGATGGAGTTACTAGCAGTTGAGCCACTTGACTTGGGTGCTGAGAACTCAACTCTGCTCCTCTGTAAGAGCCATATGCACTCAACTGCAGAGCCATCTCTCTAGCCTTAGAAACATTTTAAACCATTGATTCAAGTATACCACAAAATACCATCATATGGACATACTAAATGTAATATTTGAATTCAATTAAAGCACTGTTTCATTATTTTGAAATAGTTTCCTTAACACAAAAATTTTGATATTTCCTTTTTGAAAAGTTTCTAGAAAGAGACCACCCTCATTTAAATTCTGGCTCTGGTGTTGTGATGCTATAGCCTTATTACCTGTAACACTACTTCCTCAGTTATAAAAAGGGATACTAAGTCCTACTGGGGTGATTACAATTTTATTTAACACCACCTCTATGCATATATGTATATACAGATTCATGTGTACAATGATTCCTTATAAACATTTGCACCCATACATAGAGACACATATACAATGATTGAAAATAAATCATGACAGTCACAGTGATGCACACCTATAATCCCAGCACTTGGGGTGGCAGAGCAAGGCAGATCCCTGTGAGTTTGAGCCAGCCTGGTCTACAAAAAGGAGTCCAGGACAACCAAGACCAAGCAGAGAAATCCTGTGTCAAAACAAAACAACAACAACAAAACAGGATGCTATTAGCCAGGTTATCATTCTTTGTTATGGAAAGCTAATAGAAAAGAATGGCAAAATGTTCATAACTATCCAGATTTAATACTATGTTTTGTGTTTGCCAGACTTTAGGTTGGGTTTTTTTCCCATTCCTCTTGAACTCTGCCAATGTCATGTCTCCAATACTTAGAACTCACTGAAAAAAAGATGAGATGTAACCCTCATAGTTAGTTTTTAATTTTTCCTTCATTATTATTAATTACAATTTATTCATTTTGTATCCCAGCTGTAGCCCCTCTCTCATCTACTCCAAGCCCCACCCTCCCTCATTCTTTCCCCTTTATGGCCCTCTCCTTGTCTACTGATAGGGAAGGTCCTCCTCCCCTACTATCTGACCCTAGTCTATCAGGTCTCATCAAGACTGTCTGGATATTCTTTCTCTGTGGCCTAGTCAGGCCATCTCTCCAGGGGGCAGTGATCAAAGAGCCATCCACTGAGTCCATGTCAGAGACAGCCCCTGTTCTCCTTACTAGGGAACCTACATGGAGACTGAGGTGTACATGGGCTACATTTGAGCCCCCAAATCTGTAAACTTTTACAAAGTTCCTATTTTTCTCTCTGTCACTCTTTTCTCCTTTGCATCCAGTGAAATTTTATTACTACTATATTTGCTTTTGTGCTTTAAATGGACAACTTTATCATTCCTTTTTTGGGTTTTGATTTCATGCAAGGAGTAAGTTTCAAAACTTCAACGCACAAAGGTCACACTGATCTTCAAGACATTTCATAAGGACATTTGACAACTCTCAGGAAAGTATATTGATTTATAACTCTGATGTTATTTTACTATTTCATTCAAACATTAATGCTAATTCACTTTGACATTCTAGTAAAATTCCATTTTCACATAGTTATCACACTTGATAGAAACATGTAAGGGCATCAGATGTAGTAGATGACTTCCTGTCAGAACCTAGGCAAGTTGTATTTCAAACCCCAAATTTGGCCCTTCAAATTACATTATAATTTTCATTTAAAAGATTTTATACAGAGTGGAAACTATCACATGCAGGTACTTCATATATTTTTCAGAAGTGTAATGTTAATATAATTCAACCTCAAAACATGATTAGAAAATCAAAGCATAATGCTAGACAATTTGTCATAGAACAGAAAATTTATTTTTATTGAGTTCTGCTATCTTTTCTAATTTTTATTTTTTATATTAATTACTGTTTAATCAATTTGTATCCCAGCTGTGGCCCCCTCTCTCATTCCCTCCCAACTCCACCCTCCCTCCCTCATTTCTCCCATGCACCTCTCCAAGTCCACTGATAGGGGAGATCTTCCACCCTTTCTATCTTGCCCAAGCTTATCAGGTCTCATCAGGACTGGTTGCAATGTACTCTTCTGTTGCTCTCCTTTTGGAGCACATGTCCCTTCCATGTCTTACTGTCTCCCACTTCTTTCATGAGATTCCCTGCACTCTGCCCAAAGTTTGGTTATGAGTCTCAGCATCTGCTTTGATACACTGCTGGGTAGAGTCTTTCAGAGGCCCTCTGTGGTAGGCTCCTGTCCTGTTTTCTGTTTTCCCCTTCTTCGAATGTCCATCCTGTGTGTCTTTCTGAGTGAGGATTGATCATCTTACCCAGGGTCCTCCTTATTGCTTAGCTTCTTAAGGTGTACAGATTTTACTGTGTTTATCCTAGATTATATGTCTAATATCCACATATTAGTGAGTATGTACCGTGTGTGTCTTTCCGCTTCTGGCATACCTCACTCAGGATGATCTTTTCTAGATACCATCATTTGCCTGCAAATTTCATGATTTTCTTGTTTTTAATTGCTGAGTAGTAGTCCATTGTGCAAATGTACTACAATTTCTGTATCCACTCCTCAATTGAGGGATATCTGGATTGTTTCCAGCACCTGGCTATTATGAATGAAGCTGCTACAAACATGGTAGAGCAGATATCCTTATTGTGTACTTGAATATATTTTGGATATATGCCTAGAAGTGGTATATAGCAGGATCTTGAGGAAACACTATTCCTTATTGTCTGAGTAAGCACCACATTGATTTCCAAAGTGGTTGTGGTTGTAAAAGTTTACATTCCCACCAGCAATGGAGGAGCATTCCCCTTTTCTCCACATCCTCTCCAGCATATATTGTCACTTGAGTTTTGATCTTAGCCATTCTGATGGGTGTAAGATGAAATCTCAGGATCCTTTTGGTTTGCATTTCCCTTATGACTAAGGATGTTGAGGATTTCTTTATGTGTTTCTCTGTAATTTATTATTCCTCAGTTGAAAATTTTCTGTTTATCTTTGTAGTTATTTAATATTAGTGCTCACACTATTTAACAAGAGGAGAAATTAGAATTATAATTTAGTAGGATGTGTAAGATATTTTGTTCATTTTCCAGTTTTATTATTATTATTATTATTATTATTATCAATTTATTCACTAGGTGTCCCTTATCTCCGTTTGGTCCCATCCTCCCTTCCTTTCCTCTCTTTTTCACTTGGTCCACTGATAGGGGAAGTCTTCCTTCTTTACAGTCTGACCCTAGCTTGTAAGATCCCATCAGCATTGTCTGGATCCTCTTTTTCTGTGGGCTGGCCAGGTAGCCTTAACAGGGGAAGTAATCAAGGAGCAGGCAATGGAGTTCATGTCAGAGACTGTCTTGTCTCCTCTTACTAGGGAACTCACACAGAGATTGAGCTGTCTATGGGCTACATTTAAACAGGGAGTCTAGGTCTTGTCTATGCATGGTCTTTTGTTGATGCTTCAGTCGCTACAGCCCCTGTGCACCCCAGGCCCTATTTTTTGTTGTTGTTGTTGTTTGTCCCCTCGTGGCACTTCTGTTTCCTTCTGGTCATTCTCTATCTTCCTTACTCCAAAAGACTAACTGAGGTCTGTCCAAAGTTTGACTGGAAGTATTTGAATCTGCTTTGATACCTTGCTGGATGAAGTCTTTGAGAGGACATATGTGGTAGGCTCCATTCTTTTCCCTGTCTTCTACCATTTCTAATGTCTGTCCTGTTTTCTCTTCTGAATGAGAATTAAATATTGAAAGAAGGAAGGGGAAAAGGCCATGTAACCTATAAAGGCAGACCTCTCAGAGTCACACCATATTTCTCCTCAGAGACTATAAAAGGCACAAGGACCTGGGCAGATGTCATGCAGACACTAAGAGTCCACAGATGTCAACCCAGAACACTATACCCAGCAAAACTTTCAATCAACATATATGGAGAAAACAAAATATTCCATGACATAACCAAATTTAAACAATATATACAGAGTGACACAACCCCACAGAAGATACTAAGAAAAACTCCAATTTAACAAGATCAACTACACCCAAGCAAACACAAGATAAAGGTACTTTCACAACCAAAAAGCAAAAGAAAATAATCACACAAACAAACAATCACCACCAACATTACAATAAAAAGAACTAACAATCATTGGCTACTAATATCTATCAACATCAATGGACTTTTTTATTAAATTTTTATTCATTTTACCTCCTATTGTACCCCCAACCCCTTTCCCCTCCCACTGTCGCTTTCCTTCTCTCTCTTTATCCTATACATCCCAGATCATTAAGTTTCATCAGCAGAGAGCATATCCTCCTCCTCTGTGGCATGGCAAGGGAGTACCACCAGGAGGAGTAATCAAAAAGCTGGTAAGTGAGTCTCTATCCTATGTACTCTTCATTTCCCTTACTGTCTTCAAAACATAATGACTGCCTACAGATTGGGAAAGGATATTCACCAACCCTATATCTGACTGAGAGCTAATATCCATTTTATATAAAGAACTCAAAAAGTTATACAGCAACAAATCAAGTAATTCAATTTTAAAAAAATGGAGTACAGAGCTAAACAGAGAATTCTCAATAGAGGAATATCGAATGGCAGAGAAACACTTAAAGAAATGTTCAACGTCCATATTCATCAGGGAAATGCAAATCAAACTGACCCTAAGATTTCACCTTACACCCATCAGAATGGCTAAGATCAAAAACTCAAGGGACAACACATGCTGGAGAGGATGTAGAGAAAGGAGAACGTTATTCCACTGCTGGTGGGAATGTAAACTTGTACAACCACTTTGGAAATCAATCTGGCTCTTTCTAGAGACAACTAGGAGTAGCATTTCCTCAAGATCCAGCAATACCAATCCTAGGCATATATCCAAAAGAGGCTCAAGTATACAACAAGGACATCTGCTCAACCATGTGTGTAGCAGCTTTATTTTTAATAGCCAGAAGCTGGAAATAACCCAGATGCCCCTCAGTTGATGAATGGATACAGAAATTGTGGTACAACTAACCAATGGAATACTACTCAGCAATAAAAAAAAAAAAAACAAGGAAATCATGAAATTTGCAGGTAAATGGTGAGAACTGGAAAAGATCATCCTGAGTGAGGTATCCCAAAAGCAGAAAGACACACAGGGTATATACTCACTCATAAGTGGATATTAGACATATAATATAGGATAAACATATTAAAATCTGTACACCTAAGGAAGCTAATCAAGAAGGAGGCTCTGGCTAAGATGCTCAATCCCTATTCAGAAAGACAAAGAGGATGGACATCAGAGGAGGGAGAAACCAGGGTACAGGACAGGAGCCTACCACAGAGGGCCTCTGAAAGGCTCTACCCTGCAGGGTATCGTGGCAGATACTGGGACATATAGTCTAACTCTGGGCAAAGTGCAGGGAATCTTATGAAAGAAGTGGGAGACAGTAAGACCTGGAGAGGACAGGAGCTCCACAAGGACAGCAACAGATCCAAAGTATCTGGGCACAGTGGTCTTTTCTGAGACTGATACTCCAGTAAAGGACCACTCATGGAGATGGCCTGGAATCCCTGCACAGAGGTAGCTCATTGCAGTTCAGTGTCCAAGTGGGTTCCATAGTAATGGGGACAGGGACTGTCTCTGACGGGACATGTTTGGCCTGTTCTTTGATCACCTTCCTGTGAAGGGGGAAGCAGACTTACCAGGATACAGAGGAAGACAATGCAGCCACTCCCGATGAGACCTGATAGACTAGGATCAGACGAAGGGGAGGAGGACCTCCCCTATCAGTGGACTGGGGGAGGGGCACTGATGGGGATGAGAGATGGAGGGTCGAATTGAGAGAGGAGGAGAGGTACAGGGAGGCTACAAATTGAGTAAACTGTAATTAATAAAAATAAAAATAATTTTAAAACACCCATGCACATAAAATAAAAAACAAGTGTACTTCCTTTACAGAGGACAGGAGTTCCAAGCACCCATACCAGATTTCGCAAAAACACTTGCAACCTCATATTTGATGCCTCTAGACCTCAGAGACACCAACACTCACGTGAACATATCTACACACAGACTTACACACATGTACAAAATTAAAAATAATAAAATGAATATTTAAGAAAAGAAAAGGGGATACAGACCAAGCTAGCACCAGCCTAGCGCTGCCTGGCATTATATGAAAGCACAGATATGCTGTCTGCAACATGCAGAGAGAGAGAGACAGAGACAAAGATAGAGGCAGAAACAGACAGACAGAGTGTGTACGAAGAGCTGGAAGGCCTGAACTGGAACAGTTTTCAACTCAGCATTCCACTGTTTCTCACCAGACTCAGACTTCCCTCGGGAACAGAAGAGTAAGAAGGCAATGCAGTTGGTGGAAGCTCTCACAGGCAGCCAACAGCAAAGAAAGGCTTGTTCATTTAGTGGTGTGGTTTAAATAAAGACCCCTCTGTCAACGGCGTGGTTCCCAGCTTGTGGCACTTGTTGTTAGAGAGTTCAGGACACTTAGAAAAAGTGGAACCTAGCAGAAGGTTTTCTGGTACCTGAGATGTGCCACTGAAGGAGGTTACTGGGACCTGTGTTTTCCATGTTTTGGCCAGGAGGAGACTATTTTCATCATGTGTTTTCACCATAATGTTCTGTCTAATTAGAAGACCAGCACAGTGTGTCCCTTGGATCCTGAGCTGATACCTGTCAGACCTTAAGGCAAAATAAAACTTCCTCTTTTAAAATGGATTCTCTCTGTTTGTAGATTGGGTTTCTGTTTCCTTCTGTTTCTTAGAGTAACAAGCAGGCAGAGACACCCCCAACTGAACTAAGGTGGGTTTTTAGTTTTAAAAGAATGCTATAACTTAAAGGCCACTGAGTAGTTTATCCAAGCAGAGAGCTTCTGGAAAAGAAAAATTAAATACAGCATTCACAAGGCCCTTAAAAGTTAACATGCCAGGGGCTGGAGAGACGGCTCAGTGGTTAAGAGGACCTGAGTTCAATTCCCACAACCACATGGTGGCTTTCAACCATCTGTAATGTAATCTGATTCACTCTTCTGCTGTGCGTGAAAACATAAAATAAATAAATCTTTAAAAAAAAAAGAAAATAACACTCAGCAAATGCATCCAGAACTATGTAAGTAATACAAAATATACAGAAAATGCAACATGAATTTCTCGTAAGGCAGAACCATAACATATGTCATATTAACTACTGAGAGTATTAACTTGGGGCAAAAGGTGAGTTTCAAAAATTTAAATAAAAAACAATCTTACCTTTCCTGCCCTTTTCCCTTCAGATCTCCGCTGATTTTGGATAAAATGGAGACAAGGGAAGCAAAACAAAACAAAGACAAAGACAAAAATTAGCACTAAATAATTTACTACATAGCGATTTTATTATTTTACAAAAATATGTCAATATTTCCAGTACAATTGTACAATAATTTTAATCTGTTTTCATTCCTTTAGGGGTATTTTGAGTAAATAAATATAATGGTATTGTAAATTTCATGAAACAACATGAAAAGCCACATGAAATACTATGTTTGGATTTAAAAAACTTCAGTTAACCTACATATGCATTAACTAAAAAAATAGACCCTTTCCATTAGATATTCTCTTCTGATATCACATACATCTCATAGAATTTTGAATGGCCAGGTCTTTTGTTTGAATATAAACATGTTTCTTATTTAAATCAGGATGAAATAGGTTCATTGGGCATTTCTGAATTAAGAACAAAAATATCTACATGACATCAAGACAAAATTTCTAAATGTTAAGACAATAACATTGATGGTTCTTTATTTAAAATTTATTTATTTATTATTTATTACAATTTATTCACTTTGTTTCCCAGCTGTAGTACTCTCCCTTGTTTACTCTCAGTCCCTCTCTCTTTCCCTCTTCTACCCCTATACCCCTCTCCTAGTCCACTGATAAGGGAGGTCCTTCATCCCTTCTATCCGACCCTAGCCTATCAGCTCATCAGGACTGGCTTCATCCTCTTCCTCTCTGGCCTGGCAAGGCTTCACCCACCACGTGAAGATGATCAAAGAGCCAACCACTGAGTTCATGTCAGAGACAGCCCCTGCTCGCCTTACTAGGAAACCACTTGGAAATTGAGCTACCTATGGGCTACCACTAAGCAGAGGGTCTAGATCCTATCCATGCATGGTCCTTCATTGATTCATCAGCATCTTCAGGGTCCCCTGAGTCCAGATTTTTTGGCTCTGTTGGTCTCCTTGTGGAGCTCCTGTCCCCTCCAGGTTTTTCTATCTCCCCCTACTTCAATAAAATTCCATGCACTGTGCCTAATATTTGTTCACAGAAGCTTTATTTTTAATACCCAGAATCTAGAAATAACCTAGATGTCCTCCAACAAAAGAATGGATGCAGAAATCGACAGACATTTACACAATGGAATACTACTCAGCAATTAAAAACAAGGAAATCATGACATTTGCAGGGAAATGGTTGGAACTAGAAAAGATCATGCTGAGTCAGGTAACCCAGAAGCAGAATGTCACACATGGTATATAGTCACTTATAAGTAGATATTAGTCATATAATATAGGAAAACATATTAAAATCTATAGTCCTCAAGAAGCTAAACAACAAGGAGGACACTAGGGAAGAGGCTTAATCCTCATCCAGAAAGGCAAACTGGATAGACATCAGAAGTAGTAGAAGACAGGAAACAGGGCAGGAGCCTTCCATATGGGACCTTTGAAAGACTCTACCCACCAGGGTGACAAAGGAGATACTTATAGTTCTTTCATTATTATTATTATTATTTATAATTTATTCACTTTGTATCCCAGTTGTAGTACTGTCCCTCATCTCCTCCTAGTCCCACCCTCCCTCCCACTTCCTCTCCTTCCCTCTTCCTTAGTTCACTGATAGGAGGAGAAGTCTTCCTCACCTACTATTTGACTCTAGCCTATCAAGTCCCATAAGGACTGCCTAGATCCTTTTTCTCTGTGGGCAAGCTGGGTCACCCCACCAGGGAGAAGTGATCAAGGAGCAGGTGACTAAATTCATGTCAGAGAGTGTCTCTTCTCCTCTTACTAAAGAACCCACATGGAGACTGAGCTGTTTATTGGCTACATCAGAGCAGGGGATCTAAGTTTTTGATTGATGCAGCAGTCTCTGCAGCCACCACCCCACCACCAGGCTCTGCTTTTTTTTTTTTAACTTTGTTGGTCTCCTTGTGTTCTTAAGAGAAACATCTTAATTTATTTCAGTTAGACTAATTGTTTAAAACTCTCATAATGAACTTCTAGAGTTCAATTTATTTAAGATTTTTTTCTTTGTATTGTCCCTCAGGAGGCATGTTAATTAACATTTTAAAGCTCAAGAAATTTTTAGATAGCCAGAACCTGGAAACAACCCAGTTTTCCTCAGTTGAGGAATGCATACAGAAATTGTGGTACTTTTACACAATGGAATACTACTTAGCAATTAAAGACGAGGAAATCATGAAATTTGCAGGCAAATGATGGGACCTAGAAACAATCATCCTGATTGAGGTATCCCCAAAGCAGAAAGACACACATGGTATATACTCACTTACATAGACCTATAAGATCGGATAAATATACTGAAATCTATCCACCTAAAGAAGATAAACAAGAAAGAGGACCCAGGGTACAATGATCAATCCTCACTTAGAAAGACAAATGGGATGGACATTGGATGTAGAAGCAAACAAGTAACAGGACAGGAGCCTACCACAGAGGGCTTCTGAAAGACTCTACCTAGCAGTGTATCAAAGCAAATATTAAGACTCATAACCAAATCTCCAGCAGAATGCAGGGAATCAAAAGGGGGGGGGGCGGGAAGTTAGTACTACCTGGAGAGGACAGGAGTTCCACAAAGACCAAATATATCTGGGCACAGGTGTCTTTTATGAGACTGTTTCTCCAAACAAGGGCCATGTATAAATAAAACCTAAAGCCCCTGCTCAGATGTAGCCCATGGTAGCTCAGTATCCAAGTAGGTACCCTAATAAGGGGAACAGGGACAGTTTTTGACATGAACTCGATGACAGGCTCTTGGACCTCCCTTCCCTCCACCCCCCAGGGAGGAGCAGTCCTGCTATACCACAAAGGAGGACTTTGCAGCCAGTCCTGAAGACACCTGATAAAACAGTATCAGATGTAAGGGGAAGAAGTTCTCCCTTATCAGTGGACATGGAAAGGGGCAGGGAGGAGATGAGGATGTGAGGGTGGGATTAGGAGGGAAAGAGAGAATGGGATACAGCAGAGATAGAAAGTTAACAAACTGTAACTAATATTAAAAAAATAAAAATAAATAAATAAACAAATGAAATTTTTAGGACATAATGTTTTCAGAGTTATTCTTTATTTTAAAGGATAAAGACACTATATAACAATTGAATTAAATATCTATATCTCTACTGTTTTCTTTACTTTTGTCTTGGTTCCCTGTCCATTGTACTGTAATGCAAAACTTTGTGTGAATTTTCTAGAAAGCAAATAACTACAGAAAGTTGAAGTGGCAGTAGCATTTATCTTACAGTAAGAGTAAATACAGAGAGAAACACATTCAATATTATGAGAGAGAAGACATAGTCTACATTATTCATTCAATGGCCTATTACCAGTCTCAGAGAATAAATTTTTATTGGTCATAGAAACACATTTGGATGTTCAAAGTAGGAACTGAGGTATGGAAAGATAGAATTCATCATTTATTTTTGGATGATTTAAGCTTAACATGTTCAAACTATGTATATATGTATTGATCAGAAGCAACCATTAATAGCTAAATGTTGAAATTCAACTTGTGTGCAGAGGCATAGACTAAGGATAGTATCTGAAACAACTGTCCAAGTTAGTTCTCTTGTGTTTTGACAAGTTTAATTAATTAGTGTTTACTAATTTACTCTCTCTCCTCATTACGAATGATAATGACTGAGAAATAGACTAAAATTTTTAACTCTCTATAGGAAATAATCTACACAAAAAAATCATCCCATTTTTAGTTATATGTAAAATACAGTAGTGATAATATAATTCTGTATTCCATAGAATATTGCTAGATCATTTTGTTTCCTTCTCTTGAAACTATTTTAAGTATATAGTAGATTTTAGATTTTAGGTAAGGATAGCAATCCACTATCATACAGATTTTTAGGGAACCAAGGAAGGACATTAAAATGTTAATATCATTTCTTTTGAAATTGTTAGTGAACTGTTGGAAACTTAATAGCTTACCCAATATTTAATAGAATATTTCTGGCCACAGTTCCAAAATATGCTTGTTCATTTGAATTATGCACTAAAAATGACAGTATTGCCCAAGTTTTTCTACTTTTTATAGTATTTCAAAATCCCCATTGAAGAAAAAAAATAGAAAAATATGATAAACAGCAAAGTCCTTTTTTAATCCATACCACTCAGTTATCAGGATATTTTCATATCAGTTATTATGAGTGGGTTCTATGTAGCGCATTTCTATTAGGCAAACACAATTAAAAGAATATATTGAAACATATTGTTTGGCATATTAGTAGCTAATTAACAACATATTTATGATATAAATATTTTTAAAAGCTCTTCTAGTGTTATGAATCATGGTACAAGTCTATATATCTGGCATTGCTGACCCTAAAGCTTAAAGACCTTGACTAGATCTAGTGTGGAAAATAAAGATCTTGTCTTGAAAGAAAAATATGAGTGTGTGTGTATGTGTGTGTGTGTGTGTGTGTGTGTGTGTGTGTATGTATGTGTTTGTGCTTCCCTAAAAATTTGCCACAAAATAATCAGCACTAAACAAACAAAACCACTATAAAACTATATACATTTAAAATATATATACAAAAGAAGAAAGTTTTACATTTTTATATATTTCCAAGTTTAAGGCATATTAATAAAATGGTTTGATATGTGACATTTTAATTTAATTCTTTAATTTAGTATAATGATTTTATATTTCAGTTGTGTTGTAACTGTTATTTTAGTAAATGCATCTACTTTTTATGTGTAATAATATTGTTTTGTAAACAATCATGTTTTGTTACACATTTTTTCATTGATGCTGATTTAGTTTGTTAGCATATATGATTGTTAGGAATAACCTAATTAGAAACATATAGAGAAAATGTTATATTTCTGCATAAAACAGATGGTATAAATAAGAAATATCCCTCAGAGGGACAAGTATTTGAATACTTGGTTCTTAGTTGGTAGCACTGATTGTGGAGGTGAGACAGTCCTGTTATTTGAAGTTAAGTCACTGGGAACTGGTTTTGAGAGTACATAGCCTTGACCTACATCCACTTTACTCTCCCTGCTTCATTTTTGCAGTTGAAGATGTGATCTCACAAGTTCCTCTTCCTCCTGCCATGTATAGTAATTATTGTCATGCTAAACCACCACAATTGACTTTTAAGTCTCTGACTTCATAATCTCTGAATTCATTCCTGGTTCATTCAACAGCTAATGGAAACATGTGTAGAGACCCACAACCATACATTACACAGAGTTCAGGTAATCTTTTAAAAATGTTTATTATTATTATTATTATTTACAATTTATTCACTTAGTATTCCGCTGTAGCCCCCTCCCTCACCTCCTCTCGGTTCTACCCCTCCCATTCCTCTTCCTTCATTTTTCCCCTCCTTTAGTCCACTGATAGGGGAGGTCCTCTTTTTCCTACTATCCAACCCTAGCCTATCAGGTCTCATCAGGACTGTATGGACCCTCTTCCTCCATGGTCCAGTAAGGCCACCCCACCAGTGTTGATGAAAGAGCAGGTAACAGAGTTTATGACAGAGACTGCTCTTTCACCCCTTATAGGTACCTACATGGAGACAGAGCTGCCCAAAGGTACATCTGAGCAGGGAGTCTACGTTCCTCTTCATGTAGAACCTACTGAAGAAGCCAGAGAGGTCAAGTACACTGTAAGAAAGCCTACAGAATCAACAAATCTGGATCCAGCGGGGATCAATGAAACAGAAACCCCAACTAGAGAACATGCAAGTGATGAGCCTAGCCCTCTTACACATATGTAAAAGATATGCAGCTTAGTCTTCATTTGGGAGCCCTAACAGAAAGAGCAGGGGCCACTCTGACTCTGTTTAATTCCTCTATCTGGGATGCCTTGCCTAGAATCAGTAGAAGAAAATGCACGTATTTCTACTGTAATTGGTATGCCAATGCTGGCTGATATGCATGGGAGACATCCTTTTTTTCTGAGGAGAAAGGGAGGACTGAAGGAAGGAGCCAGAAGTTGAGGTTGAATGGAGGGACAGGGAGGAAAGGAGAGGCATAAAGTTAAGGAATAAGTTAATTAATTGGAAAAAAGAAGTTAAACAGAAGCAAAATTGTTTAAACATGGCCTATGAGTATATCTTTACAGATGATAACAAATTACCAGCTTCTCACCAAGGGTGATTTACGATAACATTACACCTTATTCATACATAATCCATTTGGTTTATTTAAAACTCCAGTTTTGCGTTGAAATGTTCTCATACTATGACAATAACAAAAGTAATGTGATGGACACATCTGTCTTCTAAAATTACTGCACATTAGATAAAAGACTATTTTCATTTTTAATTGTTTCCATAAGAATTTTTGTTTTCTGTCAAGATGTATACAATTACCTATGATATCACTTTAAATTACACATCATCTTCACATGTTTTTATGAAATGGGAAAGCATGGCTGAGGATATTGTTTGTGTCTATTAAAATTTGTAAATGTTGGCAAAATAAACATAAAAATAATAAAATAATTATGAAAACTAGCAAAAGAATATAAATGATCTTCCTTTTTTGGAGAAAAAAATATCATGTTGCTTAGTTTTCTAGTTTTTCAGCTCTCATGTGAAATTAAGATAAAATATATCTAAAACAAATAATTAAAATGACAAGAATCAAATTTCAGTCAAAAAGTTGTTTAAAAGTTACATGAGTTATAAGCTAGCAAAGGCCTCAAGAACAACCAAAAATAAAGATAATTTCATGTAAACACCAGGTAACATACAGTATTGTGATATTAATTTTAACCTAGAGTATTTCCTGTATGGAAACACATAATCTTCAGGTTTATTACACCGATTTCCTGAGTACGCTGTTGACTGTAACAGAATATATTACTTGGATATGAGTATATGTTCCTTTATTTCAGGTGTGATTCACTGTTCCATTAAGCAATAGATAAATTATATAATATATGTAACTTCATATATTCATTAAAATTTGTGAATTTATAACATTTATAATTTCTATATTATTAATACTCCATTTCTTAACTAATAAATATCTATGATAGATAGATAAATTTATAGATAGATTTGTGCAGTGTAGTATTTGCCCTGATTTTATTGTTAGTCAAATGCCTTTGTACAATGCCTGAAGGAATTCTAAAATTTACAATCTGATTAGCTACTTGATAGCTATATGTTTTCTCATGCTCCATTATATATCTCTTTACATAGGTATACTGCTCATTGTGTATTTATTATTCCTTTGGATATAATGTGGACATACTACTACATTTAACTGTTCACATATTTCCAATTGTGTTACTATAATTTTCTACCCAGTCTAAGATGTGTTACATACAAGGAGGTTATCCTATGTATAAAAAAAGCAAAGGATCGACATGTATGGATATAACCTAGAACCTCTGCTCGGATATAGCCCGTGGTAGCTCAATAACCAATTGGTTTTTTCCCTAGTAAGGGGAACAGGGACTGTTTCTGACAGGAACTCAAGGGCAGGCTCTTTGACCTCACCACCCCCCAGGGGAGGGGCAGTCCTGCTAGGCCACAGAGGAGGGCTTTGCAGCCAGTCCTGAAGATACCTGATAAAACCAGGTCTGATGAAAGGGGAGGAGGTCCTCCCCAATCAGTGGACTTGGAAATGGGGAGGGAGGAGATGAGGGAGGGAGGGAATATGAGGGAGGGAGGGATTGGGAGGGAATGAGGGAACAGGATATAGCTGGAATACAGAGTTAATAAAATGTAACTAATAATAAAAAGAAAAAAAAAACAGTATTTATTACTTTCATATTCTACCAAGGTAGTTTAATAGCACATTTACCAGGGTAGTTAGGGAAAAATTGTTAAGACAAATATCTTTGTGCTTTAAGAAAATAGATTCTTGTATGAGATATTTCAGTTTTCTGTTTGAAGGCACTTAGTACTATGAACTTTCCTCTTAGAACTGCTTTCATTGTGTCCCATAAGTTTGGATATGTTGGGGTGCCTTCATTTTCATTGAATTCTAGGAAGTCTTTAATTTTTTTCTTCATCTATTCCCTGAAAAAGCTGTCATTGAGTAGTGAATTGTTCAGTTTCTCTACAAGCAACTTAACTAGTCATTTGAAAGCCCTAGGGAAAAAAGAAAAAAGAAAAGAAGCAGACACACACAAGAGGAATAGATAGCTAAAAATATTCAAACTAGGGATGAAATTAATAAACAAGAAACAAAGACAACAATTCAAAGAATCAATGAAATCAAGAGCTGGTTCTTTGAGAAAATCAACAAGAGCATTGCCCAAGAGGCACGCTGGGGTTGGCTACCCAGAGGCTATTTTAAGCTGTGGGCTGGCTTTCCCCAGGGTCAGAAGATTGTTCAAGGTTCCTGAATAAACTGCATTGAGAAGAAAAAAAAAAAATCAGAAAGAAGGAGAGGAGGACCTCCCCTATCAGTGGACTTGGGGAGAGGCATGCATGCAGAAAGGGGGGAGGGTGGGACTGGGAGGGGAGGAGGAAGGGACTTATGGGGGGATACAAAAGGAATAAAGTGTATTTAATAATAATAATAAAAAAACCCTTAGCCAAACTGACTAAAAGGCAGAGATACACTATCCAAATCAGCAAAATCAGAAATGAAAAGGGGGACATAACAACACACACTGAGGAAATTCAAACAATCATTAGGTCTTACTTCAAAAGCCTATAAACCACAAAATTTGAAAATCTAAACCCATCAGAATGGCCATGATCAAGAAAACAAGAGACAATACATGCTAGAGAGGATGTGGAAAAAGGGGAACCCTACACCATTGCTGGTGGGAATGTAAACATGTACAACCACTTTGGAAATCAATCTGGCTCTTTCTCAGACAATTACGAATAGTGTTTCCTCAATATCCAGCTATACCACTCCTAGGTATATGTACAAAATATGCTCAAGTACACAAGGATATTTGCTCAAACATGCTTGTAGCAGCTTGATTTGTAATATCCAGAACCTGGAAACAAGCCAGATACTCCTCAACTGAGGAGTAGATACAGAAATTGTGGTACATTTACAAAATAGAACACTACTCAGCAATTAAAAACAAGGAAATTATGAAATTGGCAGGCAAATGGTGGGATCTAGAAAAGATCATCCTGAGTTAAGTTTCTTAGAAGCAGAAATACACACGTGGCCTATACTCACTTAGAAGTGGATATTAGACTTATAAGATAAACATACTGAAATCTGTACACCTAAAGATGCTAAGCAAGAAGGAGGACCCTGGGTAAGATGATCAATACTCACTTAGAAAGGCAATGGGTTTGACATCAGAAGAGGGAGAAAACAGGGAATAGGACAGGAGCCTACCACATAGGACCCCTGAAACACTCGACCCAATAGGGTATCAAAGCAGATGCTGAGACACATAGCCAAACTTTGGGAAGAGTGCAGGAAATCTTATGAAAGAAGAGGGAGATAGAAAGACCTGGCGGGACAGGAGCTCCTCAAGGAGAATGACAGAACCAAAATATCTGGTCACAGGGTCTTTTCTGCTACTGATTCTCCAACCAAGGACCATGCATGGAGATAACCTAGAACCCCTGCGGAAAAGTAGCCCATGGCAGCTCAGTCTCCAAGTGGGTACCCTAGTAAGGAGAACAGGGAATGTCTCTGACATGAAATCAGTGGCTGGCTCTTTGATCACATCCCCCTGATGGGGGAGCATCCTTACCAGGCTACATAGGAAGATAATGCAGCCAGTCATGTTGAGACCTGATAGACTAGGGTCCAATGGAAGAGGAGGAAAACTTCTCCTATCAGTGGACTTGGAGAGAGTCATGGGAGGAGATGAGGGTAAGAGGGTGAGATTTAGAGGAAATGAGGTAGGGGGCTAAAGCTGGGATACAAAGTGAATAAACTATAATTCACATAAAAATTAAAATTAAAAAAAGAAAACCGAAATGAAATGGACAATTTTCTGGATTGATTCCACTTACCAAAGCTGAATCAAGACCAGGTAAATAAATCAAACAGTCCAGTATCCCCTAAGGAAATAGAAGCTGTCATCAAAAGTCTCCCATCCAAAAAAAAAGGCCAGGGCCAGTTGGATTCAGCACAAAATTTTACCAGTCCTGAAAAGAAGAGTTAACACCAATACTCTTCAAACTAGTAGGCAAAATAGAAACAGAAGGAACATTACTAAACACATTCTATGAAGCCGTAGTCACCTCAATACCTAAACCTGACAAAGACCCAACAAAGAAAGAGAATTTCAGGACAATCTCCCTTATGAACATTGATATGAATATATTCAACAAAATACTTGCAAACCGAATCCAAGAACATATTAAAAATATCATCCACTATGCCTGAGTAGGCTTCATCTCAGGTATGCAGGGATGGTTAATTATGGAAATTCATCAACGTAAAATACCATCTAAACAAACTGAAATAAAGAAACCACATGATCATCTCCTTAGATGCTGGAAAACATTTAATAAAATCCAACACTCGTTAATGTTTAAAGTCTTGGAAAAATCAGGGATACAAAGCACATATTTTAACATAGTAAAGGCAATATACAGCAAGCCTGTAACCAACATAAAACTAAACAGAGAGAAACTTAAATCAACCCCATTGAAACCAGGGACAAGGCAAAGCTGTCCATTCTCCATTGCTGTTCAGAACAGTTCTGGAAGTCCTTGCCAGAGCAATAAGACAATTAAAAGAGATCAAGGGGATTCAAATCAGAATGGAAGAAGTCAAAGTATCACTATTTGCAGATATTATAGTATACATGAGTGATCTCAAAATTCTCCCAGAAAACTCCCACAGCTCATAAACACCTTCAGCAAAGTGGCTGGGTACAAAATTAATTAAAAAAAACATCAGTAGTCCTGCTGTATAAAACAGACAAATGGGCTGAGAAAGAAATTAGGGAAACAACACCCTTCACAATAGCCCCAATTTCATAAGGTACCTGGGGTAACTTTATCCACTCCGGTCAAAGACTTGTATGAAAAACAAACAAACAAACAAACAAACAAACAAAAAAACAACTTCAAATCTCTGAAGAAAGAAATAGAAAATATCAGAAGAACGAATGGTCTCCCATGCTTGGCGGGATTAACAAAGTAAAAAGGTCCATCTTACCAAAAATGATCTACAGATTCAATAAAATTCCCATCAAATTACCAACATAATTTGTAACATATCTTGAAAGAAAAATTCTAATCTTCATATGGAATAACAAGAAACCCAGAATAGCTTAAAGAATCCTTTAAAATAACAGATCTTCTGAAAGTATCTCCATCCCTGATCTCAAGCTGCACTAGAACAACAGTAATAAAAACTGCATGGTACTGGCAAAGAAACAGACTTATGGATCAATGAAATCCAATTGAAGACCCAGAAATAAACTCGCACATTTATGGACACCTGATTTTTGACAAAGATGCCAATACAATGTAAAAAAGCTAGCAGAGTTCAGGGAATCTTATGAAGGAAGGGGGCGATAGAAAGACCTGGAGGGGATAGGAGCTCCTCAAGAAGAGAAACAGAACTAAGAAATCTGGGCCCAGGGGTCTTTCCTGAGACTTTTACTCCAACCAAGGATCCTGCATGGAGATAACCTAGAACCCCTGCTCAGAGGTAGCCCATGGTAGCTCAGTCTCCCAGTGGGTACCCTAGTAAGTGGAACAGGGACTGTCTCTGTCATGAACTCAGTGGCTGACTCTTTGATCATCTCCCCATGATGGGGGGAGGGCTGCATTTTCAGGCCACAGAGGAGGAGATTGCAGCCAGTCCTGATGAGACCTGATAGGCTAGGGTCAGATGGAAGGGGAAGAGTACCTCCTCTATCAGTGGACTTGGAGAGGTTCATGGGAGGAGATTAGGGTAGGAGGGTGAGAGTGGGAATGAATGAGGGAGGGGGCTTCAGGTGTGATGTAAAGTTAATAAATTGTAATAAATTAAGAAATAAAAATATTAAAAAAGAAAAGTAGAAAAAGGAACTAGATTCTCCTAAAAAGAATAGAGATCACAGCACTGACCTATTTGTCTGTCTATCTATCTATCTATCTATCTATCTATCTATCTATCTATCTATCTATAATTATATAATATATTATATAAATATTATATAAATATAATAATATATCTATAATTATACATAATAGTGTGGTATCATCTCCTTCTTTATTAAAAGGCTTAATTAATAATTTTTCTTATAAAGTAATTTTTACATATTTAGCAGCAGTGTTGGCAGATATGTAGAATGAACACTAATTAAAGGTTAAACTTCATATTTACCACATCTCAATCTGTGTCTAGGATGCTGCCAGAATTTCCTAAGAAATAAAGAAAAGCACATTTCCTGAGTCATCTAAGAAGTGTTGAATTATGAAACTCTTGCATTAAAACTGCATGAGATAGGGTCTGAGTCTTATTTTAAAAGTTATTTCATTCCCTTAGAAGTATATATGCCTCAGGCATCTTCTCTGTATTTAGCATGCTAAGTATCTAAAATATTTTGAGTTTGTATATTTTTTACTTCTCTGTGAAGCTGTCTTGGAGATGTTTTTTGTTGTTGTTGTTGTTGTTTTTGTTTTTTTGTTTTTGTTTTTGTTTTTTTAGAAAATTGACTTTGTTTCATAAAATTCATAAAATTCCATTAAATCTGCCCAATGTTTGACTGAGCGTCTCAGCCTCTCCTTCAATATTCCAACCATTAGTTTCTTTCAGCGGACCTCTGTGCTACGCTCCTGTCCTGTTCCCTGTCTTCTCCTGATTCCAATATCTATTGAATTTGCCCCTGTGAATGTGGATTGAGCATCTTCCCTAGGGATCTCCTTGTTGTTTATCTTCTTTAGGAGTGTAGATCTTCGTATGTTTATCCTATATTACATGTCTAATAACCACTTATGAGTGAGTATATACCTTGTGTGTCTTTCTGCTTCTGGGTTACCTCACTCAAGATTATCTTTTCTAGTTGTTACCATTTGCCTGTAAATTTTATGATTTTCTTTTTTTAATACCTGAGTAGTATTCCGTTGTGTAAATGTGCCACAATTTCTGTATTCATTTATCCCTTATTGGGCATCCTGATGGTTTCCAGATTCTGGCTATTACGAATACAGCTGCTACGAACATGGTTTAGCAAATGTCCTAGTTGTATAGTTGAGCATATTTCAGATATATGCCTAGGATTGCTAAAAGACCTGGAGGAGACAGGAACTCCAAAAGGAGACCAACAGAGCCAAAAACACTGAGCGCTGGCAGCCCTACAGAGACTGAACCTTCAACCAAGGACAGTGCATGTAGAGGACCTAAAACCCCGGCTCAGATGCAGCCCTTACACTCAGTCTCCAAGTGGTTTCTCTAGTAAGGGGACCAGGAGATGCCATTGGCATGAACTCAGTGGCAGGCTCTCTGATCACTTCCCCCTGAGGGTGTTGCCAGTCGTGATGAGAATTGATAGGCTATGGTCAGATAGAAAGTGAGGAAGACTTCCCCTTTCAGTGGTCTATGGGAGTGGCCTATGGGGAGTAGAGGCAGGGAAGACAGGATTGGGAGGAGACGTGGAAATTGGCCACAGCCTGGATACAAAGTAAATAAATTTTAATAAGTAATAAATAAAATAAAAATAAGTACAGAAAAAAAAGATAATTGACTATGTTAAAGTTGCTATTTTCAGCTTCCAATTCAATATAAAACAGACCATGATTCCATTTATCTGACTGGCTTTATTTTCAGCAGAGTTCTGTATTTAGGACAGTTTTACTTTTTATTAATGGTTAATTATTATTAATTATTTTGAAATATTTAGAAAATTATAATTTACAGAAAGCTAATTTGTGCAGGTTTTTGAAACCAAAACAAATAACTGAACAACTGATCTGTGTCAGTAGATAAAATCTCAGTCTCACAAGGTAAATAGGTTAGATTAAAACCCAGTTTCACTCTTATTAATTTTGTCATTTTGTTGATTGGTAAATTCTTGAACCACTTTGTGATTGAATCTGTTCATTTGTAAAACCTCAGTAATAATACTAATAATGTGACATGGTGGCTATGTCATTATGTTAATACACAGTTTTGTAGTAAGAACTCAAAAGTGATAGCTGATAGCTGGCATTACTATTGTCATTATTTTTACAGTACAATACTATATGCACTGTAACGCTAACCCTAACCCTAACACAAACACTAACCCTAACCCTAACCATAATGGTAACACATTACTATGTGAAATGAGGAAACTGTTGAGGTTTAAATGATAATGGCCACCATTGTCTCATACATTTAATGCTTAGTTCACAGTTGTTGAGCTGTTTAACAAGGATTAGGACATATGGCCTTGCTGGAAAAGGTGTATCACTAGGAATGGATTTTGAACCTATGAAAACACTGTAAGTGATGTTGAGGATTGTGATTGCAAAACATTTCCTTTGGAGTTTCAGGTGAGTCACTCAAGAAAACAATTTTAAGAAAACCAGATGATGCTAATATGCTTTTTCATTAGCATATAAAATACATTTTAATCAAATAGTTTGTTTAGCTAGTGAATATAGACCAGAAATAATTAAGTGGTTAAGTTTGTTTTAAAATATTAATTTAAATTACTAAAATAACACATATGTATGTACATTTAAATTATTTAATTATATTTTAATTTTATAACTCACAAGGAATACTAGTATCTAAAATTTCAAGTTGATGTAGATTTTAGTTAGTTGGGCAAATAATTTACATTTCATAATCCTTTTATATTTTTTATAGTGAAATGCAAAGGCATAATCATGTTTCTCAGAAACCAACATTTGTATGTTTTTTATTTTCTTCCAGGGACATAGTCAATTTTTCTCACAGTAAAAATGGCACTTTTCCAACCCTATGGAAACAGTGTAAATAAAATATTGAGATAAACATGATTTGTTAATGACAGAAGAAATCCTATAAAAACCTATAGATAGAACATTTTACCACAGAGGATGCCATCAGCTGGCAATTTCATCAGTCTATTAAAGCCATTATCTTTTGCCTACTTTGGTTTTTGTTTTGGAGTTTGGAGTTTTTGTTCCCCAAAACTATTGACTTATTTCACCCAGGCTTGGCATAAGGGTTTTTAGAAATTATGGTCCTCATTTTATTATCTGTAATTGAGTACGACTACAAAAAACAAAGGAAACAGCAAAAACTAAACCAGAACTTAACATAGATGTAGCTTAATAAGAAGTAAGAATGGGTCAGCATTATGCTAAATAAATACCTACTACCTATCAGTTATACTAAATTTTTCAGTACTTCTTTGCATTTGAAAATGTTACTAGTTTGTATTAAAGGTAAGTTCATTGAACTATACCAAGTTAGGTGATTAAATAGCATTCAGAGGTGAAGTATTATGCTCATGATGGCAAAGCTAATGTTACACAATTTGCACTCTATTAAAAACCAATGTGATTTTAAAGCTTTCTATGAGAATAACCTCAAAATAACTGTAAAATCTTCATTATTTTAATAGTAACTTCTTTATAAGGTAAAGAATACTATATGTATTAACAAATGATATAGCAATAATTTATTATTATTATTTCTTTGATTTTTGAGACAAGATCTCTCTCTGTAGTCCTGTAGAGTAAAGTGAATTATAGAATACTTACAATCTTTATAAGTAAAATTAAAATTATTACAATGAATGGAACATAATTTCTATTTCAGCTATGTTACTGTACATATGTTTGTTTCCTTCAAAAAATTAAGAAATTTAAAATTGCCAGTCTTAATTGGTTTAAAACTCCTATTTATTTGGCAAAAGATTTTACTGTCTAAGTAGATATTTCATTGCATATTACACTTTTTTGCTTTAAAACAAATTTTTGGTTATTTTCCTATACATCCTTCATTACTTTTACAAATGATTTTTGAAATTATAATGATATCTTGCCCTCCATATTCTTTCTTAAACCCCTCTCATTCAAATTACCTACTATCGAATGAGGTATCTCAGAAGCAGAAAGACACACATGTTATATACTCACTTATAATTGGATATTAGACATATAATATAGGATAAACATACTAAAATTTGAACACCTAAAGAAGCTAAACAAGAAGGAGGACCCTCAGTAAGATAGTCAATCCTTACCCAGAAAGTCAAACGGGATGGACATCAGACTAGGGAGAAAACAGGAAATAGGACAAGAGCCTACCACAGAGGGCCTTTGAAAGACTCTACCCACCAAGGTATCAAAAGAGATGATGAGTGGCTGCTTGTCTTCTTCTGTGGCATGGTAATGCTGCTTTCCCCTCAGCGGGAGGTAATTAAAGAGCAGGCCAATCAGTTCATGTCAGAGACAGTCCCTGTTCCCATTACAATGGAACCAACTTGGATACTGAACTGCATGGCCTACATCTGTGCAGGGGTCTTAGATTATCTCCATGCATAGTCCTTGGTTGGAATAGCAGTCTCAGGAAAGACCCCTGTGCTCAGATTTTTCGGTTCTGTTGCTCTCCTTGTGGAGTTCCTGTCCTCTCCAGATCTTATTGTTTCCCACTTCTTTCCTAAGATTCCCTACACTCTGCCCAAAGGTTGCCCATAAATCTCAACATCTACATTGATAGTCTGCAGGGCAGAGCTTTTCAGAGGTCCTCTGATGAGACTTAATTGACTAGGATCAGAAGGAAGGAAAAGAAGTCCTTCCCTATCAGTGGACGTGGGGAAGGGCATGCATGCAGAGGGTGGAGGAAGGGAGGGATTGGGATGGGAGGAGGGAGAGAACCACAGGGGGGATACAAAGTAAATAAAGTGTAATTAATAAAGAAAAAATATGCAAAAAATAAATTATTGGATAAATTGAAAAAAAGAGAGAGAGAGAGAGAGAGATGCTGAGACTTATAGCCAAACTTTAGACGGAGTGCAAATTTTGAAAGAAGAGGGAGATAAGAAGACCTGGAGGGGACAAGAACTCCACAAGGAGGTCAACAGAACCAAAACCTCTGGGCAGAGGGGTCATTTCTGAGACTGTTACTTCAACCGAGGATGGTACATGGGGAATACCTAGAACTCCTAGAACTCCTGCACAGATGTAGTCCATGGCAGCTCAGTCTCCAAGTGAGTTCCCTAGTAATGGGGACAGGGACTGTATCTGACAGGAACTAAGTTGCTGGGTCTTTGGTTACCTCCCCCTGAGGGGGGAGAAGTTTTACTAAGCTACAGAAGAAGGCAATGCAGACATTTCTGATGAGATCTGATAGGTTAGGGTCAGAGGGAAGGACAAGAGGACCTCCACTATCAGTGGACTTGGGGAGCGGTATGGGAGGAGATGAGGGGTGGTATCGGGAGAAAATGAGGGAGGGGGTTACAAAGGGGATTCAAGGTGAATAAACTAATTTATAAATAAATAAATAAAATTTAAAAAAACAACAATTACCTATTATCTTTCAAATTCATTGTCTCTTTTTGTTCAATGATAATTTATATATATTTTCAGATAATTTTAGGAATTGTTTTTCTCTTTGAGACCTGGTTGTCAGGGGTATTATATGATAATTTGTGTTGTTATGAAATTAACATAATAAAGCAGCACATAAAAGAACATAATGAGCAAAACCCACAAAATTCCTTATCACTAGTAAGCACAGATTTCTAGGCTCATCATCTTTGTTCAATCAATTCTCTCTTTGTTAAGCTGTGTCTCCTTCTCTATGTTACCTTGGCTAGTTCACAATTCATGATGCGGACCTCAAACTCAGAAAGATCCACCTACCTCTGCCTTCGAATTCTGGGATTAAAGGCATCTGTAGCTACATGTGTAATCAATTTATTCTTTTTTTAATTTTTATTTTTTTAATATTATTTACAGCTTGTTAACTTTGTATCCCTGCTGTATCCCCCTCCTTCTTTCCCTCCCAATCCCACCCTCACACCCTCATCTCCTCCCTGCCCCTTTCCAAGTCCACTGATAGGGGAGAACCTCCTCCCCTATAATCTGATACTGGTTTATCAGGTGTCTTCAGGACTGGCTGCAAAGTCCTCCTCTGTGGCCTAGCAAGGCTGCTCTTCCCTCCCGGGGGGGGGGGTCAAAGAGCCCGCTATCGAGTTCATGTCAGAAACAGTCCCTGTTCCCCTTATTAGGGTACCCACTTGGATACTGAGCTACCACGGGCTACATCTGAGCAGAGGTTCTAGGTTGCATCCATACATGGTCCTTGTTTGGAAACACTCTCATAAAAGACCCCTGTGCAGTGTATCAAAGCAGATATTAAGACTCATAACCAAACCTCGGCAGAGTGCAGGGAATCAAAAAAAAATGGGAGGGGGGGCGTTAATATGCCCTAGAGAGGACAGGAGTTCCACAAGGATCAATTTATTCTTAATAATTATTTGAAAAAATATGTATATTTGTCTGGTTCACTTAATGTATTACTGAACCATTCTGCACAGTCTCAGGGCAGTTAGGCAAAATTAGAAAACATAAATAACAGCAATAAGTTATGAGAGACAGCTAAGACAATAACTACTTCCATAAATTTACAAAACACTGTCAAGAACAACTTATATTAAATTTTTCTCTTTATTTATTTTTTTTTTCACTTTACATGTGGATCATAGCACCCTCCCTACTCTACTTCCAGTTCCACCCTCACATGTTCTTACCCAATTACCACTTCCCCTGCGTCTCAGAGAAAAGAATTCCCCACCCGGTACTGTGCCACTTGGTCCCACAACTTATTGTTGCATCAGTACTAAGTGCATTCTCTTCCACTGAGGCCAGAGAAGGCTGCCTTGCTAGTGGAAAATGATCCAATAGCAGACGCCTATATTCCTGTCAGTATCAGCCGCTGCTCCAGTTGCTAAGGGACTCACATAAAGAACAGGCTGATATTTCCTAGTTCCAACCATTTGCCTGCAAATTTTATGACTTTCTTGTTTTTAATAGTTGTGTAGTACACCGTTGTGTAAATGTACCACAATTTCTGTATCAATTCCTCACTTGAGGGGCATCTGGGTTGTTTCCAGATGCTGGTTATTATGAACAAAGCTGTTATGTACAGAGTAAACAAAATGTCCTAGTTTAATGGTTGAACATTTTTGAGATATATGCCAGCGAGTGTTATTGCTGGATCTTGAAGGAGCACTATTCAAATTTTATGAAAAAGTGCTAGACTGTTTTCCAGAGTGGTTGTACACAGTTACATTCCCACCAGAAATGGAAAACAGTTTCCCTTTCTCCATAACCTCTCTTCCATGTGTCATATTTTCAGTTTTTTATCTTAGCCATTCTGATGGGTTTGATATGGAATTCCAGAGCGTTTGATTTGCATTTCCCTGATAGCTAACAATGTTGACCATTTATTTGTTTCTGTAACATTCAATATTGCTTTCTTCAGAATTCTCTCTTTAGCTCTGTATCCCATTTTTAAATTGGATTACTTGATTTATTGCTGTTAACTTCTTGAGTTCTCTATAGATGCTGGATATTAGATGCTTTTTAGATGTATTAATGGTGAAGATCCTTTCCCAGTCTTTAGCCTGTCGTTTTGTTCTGTTGACAGTGTCCTTTGTTTTACCGAAGCTTTTCGGTTTCATGAGGTCCCATTTATCGATGGTTGATCTTAGAGCCTATGCTGTTGGTGTTCTGTTCAGGAAGTTGTATCCTAGGCCAATGAGTTCAAGGCTCTTTCCTATTTTTCCTTCCTACAGATTCAGTGTCTCTAATTTTATGTTGAGGTCTTTGATCCACTTGGACTTCACTTAGTGCAGGTTGATGAATATGAGTCTATTTTTTTTTCTACATGTAAAATTCCACTAAGACCAGCACCATTTGCTGAATATGCTATCTTTTTCCATTGTATGGTTTTAGATTCTTTATATAAAATCAAGTTTTAATAGGTGTGTGGATTTTTTCTGGGTTTTCAATCCAATTTCATTCATCTACCAGTCTATTTCTTTGCCACTACCATTCTGTTTTTATTACTATTGTCTACAGTACAGCTTGAGGTCAGGGATGCAGATACCTCCAGATGTTCTTTTACTGTATAGGATGGTTTTAATTATTCTGTTGTTTTTTTTTTTGTTGTTGTTGTTGTTGTTTTCCTATATGGAATTGAGAATTGTTCTTTAAAGTTCTGCAAAGAATTGTGTTGGTATTTTGATTGGAATTGCATTATATCTGTAGATTGCTTTTGGTAGATTGGCCATTTTCACTATGTTAATCCTACTGATCTGTGAGCATGGGAAACCTTTCCATCCTCTCATATATTTTCATTTATTTATTTATTTTTACATTTTTTCTTTATTAATTCACTTTATTCTCTTTGTACCCTCCATGTGGTTCCCTCTCTCCTCCCATGCTAATCCCTCCCTTCCTCCACCCTCTGCATGCATGCCTCTCCCCAAGTCCACTGATAGGGGAGGTCTTCTTTTCCTTCCTTCTGATCCTAGTCAATTAGGTCTCATCAGGAGTGGCTGCATTGTCTTCTTCTGCGGCCTGGTAATGCTGCTTCCTCCTGATATATTATTCAGTTTCTTTCCTAAAAGACTTGAAGTTTATTTTTTTCTTTTTTTTTAATTTTTATTTTTATCAGTTACATTTTATTAATTCTGTATCCCAGCCGTGCCCCGAACCCTCATTCCCTCCCAGTCCCTCCCTCCCTCACTCATCACTACTGTGTCCCTTTCCAAGTCCACTGATGGGGGGACCTCCCCCCATTCATCTGATCCTGTTTTATCAGGTATCTTCATTGAGTTCCTGTTAGACATAGTCCTTGTTCCCCTCACTTTGGGAAACCAATTGGTTACTGAGCTACCACAGGCTACATCTGAGCAGAGGTTCTAGGTTATATCCATACATGGTCCTTGGTTGAATGTCAGTTTCAGAAAAGACCCTGTGCCCAGATATATTTGGTCTTTGTGGAGCTCCTATCCTTTCCCCATCAGACTAACTCCCCTTCTTTCTTACGATTTCCTGTACTCTGCCAAAGGTTTGGTCATGAGTCTTTGCTTTGAAAACACTGCTAGTTAGAGGCTTTCAGATGTGATCAATAGACCCCTGTCATGCGTTCAATGCACATCCCATCTGTTTTTCTAAGTGAGGATTGATCCTCTTACCCCATGTCCGCTCTCTTGATTATCTTTTTTAGGTGTATAGATTTCATTATGTTTATCATATCTTATAGGTCTATATAAGTGAGTATATACCGTGTTTGTCTTTCTCCTTCTGGGATATTTCACTCAGAATGATGTTTTCTAGATCCCACCATTTGCCTGCATAAAAGTCTTTCACTTGATTGGTTACAGTAACACCAAGGTACTTTATGTTGTATGTGGCTATTGTGAAGGGTGTTGTTTCCCTGATTTCTTTCTTGGCCAGTTTGTCTTTTGTAAACAGGAAGGCTTCTTTTTTTTTTTCTTTGTTTTTTTGTGTGTATGTGTGTTTGTGTGTGTTAATTCTGTAATCAGCATTTTGATGAAGCTGTTTATCAGCTGAAGGAATTTTATGGTAGAAATTTGAGAATCACTTTTGTATACTATAATATCATCTGTGATTAGAGATAGTTTGACTTATTCTTTTCTGATTTGTGTCCCCTTGATCTCCTTTAGTTATCTTATTGCTCTAGCTAGAACTTCAAAAACTATGTTGAAGAGATATGGAGAGAGTGAGCAGCCTTGCCTTGTCCCTGATTTCACTGGGATTGGTTTAATTTTTTCTCCACTTAGTTTGATGTTGGTTATATGATTGCTGTGTATTGCTTTTCCTCTGTTTAGGTATGTGCCTTGTATCTCTGATCTCTTAAAAACTTAAAACATGAATGGTTGTTGGATTTTGTCAATTTTTTTTTCTGAATCTAAGGAGATGATCATATTGTTTTTTGTCCCTTCATTTTTCTTTTTACATGGTGGATTACATTGATGGATTTCCATATATTGAAGACCCTTGCGTGCCTGGATGAAGCTTACTTTGTTTTTGTAGATGATGCTTTTAATGTGCTTTTGGATTCAAAGAATCAACAAAACTAAGAGCTGGTTCCTTGAGAAAATCAACAAGATAGACAAACCCTTAACCAAACTAAGTAAATGGTAGAAGGTCACTATTCAAATCAACAAAATCAGAAATGCAGAGTAAGAGAACAGCAGATACTGAGGAAATCAAAGCAAGCATTAGCTCTTACTCGTAAACCTTATAAGTCACAAAATTTGACAAGTTTAAATGAAATGGACAGTTTTCTTGATAGAAGAAGTTTACCAAAATTAAATCAAGATCAGGTAAATAAATAAACTGTCCATTATCCCACAAAGAAATTGAAGCATTCATCAAAAGTCTTCCTTCTAGAAAAAGCGGTGGGCTAGATGAGAGAAACTTAAATCTATCCCACAGAAATCAGGGACAAGGCAAGGCTGCCCAATCTCTGTATCTCTTCAACATAGTACTTGAAGTCCAAGCTAGAGCAATAAGACAACTAAAGGATATCAAGAGAATACACATTGGAAATGAAAAAAGTAAATGTATCACTATTCACAGATGATATGATAGGATACATGAGTGACTCCAAAAGTTCTACTAGAGAACTCCTTCAGCTGATAAACACCTTCAACAAAGTTGCTGGATACAAAATTACCTCAAAAAAATTAGTAGCCCTCCTGTATACAAAATACAAAGGCTGAGAAAGAAATTAGGGAAACAACACCCTTCACAATAGCCACTAATAACATAAAGTACCTTGGTGTGATGCTAGCCAAGCAAGTGAAAGTCATGTATGAAACAAGAGAGAAATTTTTTCAAAGAGAAAATTGAAATATACAACAAACATAAGACAAAAATGAAAATAATTTGATCATAAGAGAAAGGTCCAAAGTGTCTAAAGTTTATGTTTTTGCTTTATCTCTAAATGCAAATTGCATGAGAAACCAGCTTATGTTTCCTATACATTTATTTTGTGGTAAAGCAAGTCCTAAAGGAAAATTAGATATTATTTGGCATTTTTTTTCAGAAAATATATTTGTAAATACAGCAAAGATTTTGCCATATAATAGTGGAGTATCTTCTCACTAATGTTATCTGGAATTCTAGTGACTGACCTTCACTGATTTTAATTGCCCAGCATAATTCACAGTACAATAATCTGAGGCAATAAAGTCATCAACAATTCTGGGTTTCTAAACCAAGGAATGTCTTTAACTTTGTTTTATAAGGCATTATAGATTAACCTGAGTAAGCATTTGTGATTTGAGAAGCCCTTTTTGAGAGGAAAGAGTAAGCAGAAAGATATTTCAGTATGGTGATACTAAAAATCTAATAATTCCTTTCATTAAGAATATCTGGGCCGAGGCCAAATAGAATTTAGGACACTCTTTAAAAGTTAAGCAAGGACATATGTGTTTTTCTTTCATTTATTAAATTTTTGGAAAAAAACTTTATTCTCTTTTTGTTTTGTTTCATTTTGTTTTAATATTTAATTTCTTCCTTTATTTATTTGTTTATTACAATTATTCACTTTGTATCCTGGCTGTAGACCCCTCCTTCATATCCTACCACCCTCCCTCTTCTCCCACTATACCATTTCCCTATTTCACTGATAGGGGAGGAATTCATCTCCTTCTATCTGAACTGAGCCTGTCAGGTTTCATCAGAGCTGGCTGCACCATCATCTTCTCTGGACTTACACTAGGCTACACTCTCCAGGGAAAAGTGATCACAGAGCCAGTCACTGAGTTCATGTCAGAGAGACATGACATTACTATGGAACCCACTTGGAAACCAAGCAGACTATAGGCTTCCTAAGAGCAGGGGGTCTATGTCCCCTCCATGCATGGATCTTGTTTGGAGTATAGTTCTTTGCAAGCACCCCCGGGCCCAGGTTTTATGCCTCATCTAGTATCCTTGAGGACTTCCTGTCCTCTTCCAGGTCTTTCTGTCTCCCTCTTCTTCCATAAGGTTTCCTGCACCCTGCCCAAAGTTTGGTTATGAGTCTCATTATCTCTTTCACTACCCTGATGGGTAGAATCTTTCAGAGACCCTCTGTGGAAGGCTCCTGTCCTTTTCCTTGTCTCCTCTTACTTCTGATGTCTATACTGTTTGCCCTTCTGAATGAGATATCAGTCTCTTTCCTAAGATCCTTCTTGATATTTAGCTTTGATAAATCTATCTGTTTGGTATGTTTACCCTAAATCATATGGCTAATATAAAATTATAAGTATATACCATATGTGTCTATCTGCCTCTGGTTTACCTCACTCAGGATGACCTTTTCTAGGTTCCACCATTTGCCTGGAAATTCATGTTTTTCTTGTTTTTAAATGCTGAATAGTATTCCATTTTGTAAATGTTACACAATTTCTGTATACGCTCTTCACTTGAGTGACATCTAAGTTGTTTCCAGATTCTGGCTATTATGAATAAATCTGCTTTGAACACAGTTGAGCAAATGTCCTTGTTATATGTGATACTATACATGAGTGACTCCCAAAATTCCACCAGAAAAGTCCTTCTGATATACACCTTTAGCAAAGTGGCTGGATACAAAATTAACTCAACAAAATCTAAATCTCTTCTGTATACAAAAGACAAATTGGCTGAGAAAGAAATTAGGAAAACATCTTTCACAATAACTGCAAAAAAAACCCTGAAGTACCTTGTTGTGACTCTAACCAAGTAAAAGTCTTGTATGTTAAAAAAAAAACTCTCTGAAAAAGAAATGGAAGAATGTATCAGAAGATGGAAAGATTTCCCATGCTCATGGATTGGTAGGATTAACATACTGAAAATTTCTATCTTACCAAAAGCAATCTATAGATTCGGTGTAATTCCCATAAAAATACCAACACAACTTTTTACAGATCTTCAGAGAACAATTCTCAACTTCATATGGCAAAACAAAATACCCAGAATTGCTGAAACAATCATGTATAATAAAAGATCTTCCAGAGTTATCTCCATGCCTGATCTCAAGCTGTAATATACAGCAACAGTAATAAAAACTGCATGGTACTGGCATAGAAACAGTCTGGTAGAAGAATGGAATCAAATAGAAGAGCCAGAAGAAAAACTCCATACACCTACAGACACTTGATTTTTGACAAAGAAGTCACAAAAATACAATGGAAAAAAAAAGCATCTTCAACAAATGGTGCTGGTCTAACTGGATGGCTACATGATGGAACATGTAAATAGACTCATATCTATTACTCTGCACAAAACTAAAGTCTAAGTGAATTAAAGACCTAAACATAAAACCAGATACCTTAAACCTGTTAGAAGAAAAAGTGGGGAAGAGCCTGGAACTCATTGACGCAGCAGACAACTTTCTGAACAGAACACTAAAGCATAGGCTCTAAGATCAATAATCAATAAATGGGATCTCATGAAACTGAAATGCTCACAAAGGACACTGTCATCAGAAACAAAACAAAACAAAACATACAGACTAGGAAAGGATCGTCACAAACCCTATATCTGTCAGAGGCTTAATACCCAGGGTATATAAAGAACTTGAGAAGTTAAACATCAGGAAAACAAGTAATCCAATTAAAAAATGGGGTATAGAGCTAAACAGAGAATTCTTAACAGAGCAATATAGAATGGCAGAGAAACACTTAAAGAAATGCTGAGAGTCATTAGTCACCATTGAAATGCAGATAAAAATGACCCTGAGATATGATCTCACATCCATCACAATAGCTGAGATAAAAAACTCAAGCTATGACACCTGCTGGAGAGGTTATAGGGAAATGGGAACCCTCCTCCATTGTTTGTGGGAGGGTAACCTTGTACAACCACTTTGGAAATCAATCTGGTACATTCTCAGAAAATTAAGAATAGTGCTACCTCAAAATGTAGCTATACTCCCTCCTGGGCTTATATCTTAAAATATTCTCTTAGTTGAGTCTTTGTACTAAATAGCTAAGTAATTATTATAAAATTATTACAGTTATAAAATAATTATATTTCCTCCTTTTTGATTGCTGAGTAGTATTCCATTATGTAGAAATACCATAATTTCTGTACCCATTCTTCCGTTGATGGACATCTGGGTTGTTTCCAGGTTCTGGCTATTACAAATAAAGCTGCTATAAACATGGTTGAACAAGTATCCCTTTTGTCTACTTGAGCAAGCTTTGGGTATATACCTAGCAGTGGTAAAGCTGGGTCTTGAGGAAGCACTATTCCTAATTGTCTTAGAAAGCGCCAGATAGCTTTCCAGAGTGGTTGTACCAGTTTACATTCCCACCAGCAGTGGAGGAGGGTTCCCCTTTCTCCACAACCTCTCCAGCATGTGTTGTTACTTGAGTTTTTCATCTTGGCCATTCTGATGGGTGTAAGGTGATATCTCAGGGTTGTTTTGATTTGCATTTCCCTGATGGCTAATGAGGATGAGCATTTCTTGGAAATCATGAAATTTGCAGGCAAATAGTGGGATCTAGAAAACATCATTCTGAGTGAAATATCCCAGAAGGAGAAAGACAAACACGGTATATACTCACTTATATAGACCTATAAGATATGATAAACATAATGAAATCTATACACCTAAAAAACATAATCAAGAGAGCGGACATGGGGTAAGATGATCAATCCTCGTTTAGAAAGTCAGATGGGATGTGCATTGAACGCATGACAGGAGTCTACTGAGCGCATCTGAAAGCCTCTAACTAGCAGTGTTTTCAAAGCAAAGACTCATGACCAAACCTTTGGCAGAGTACAGGGAATCATAAGAAAGAAGGGGAGTTAGTCTGATGGGGAAAGGATAGGAGCTCCACAAAGACCAAATATATCTGGGCACAGGGTCTTTTCTGAGACTGACATTCAACCAAGGACCATGTATGGATATAACCTAGAACCTCTGCTCAGATGTAGCCTGTGGTAGCTCAGTAACCAATTGGTTTCCCAAAGTGAGGGGAACAAGGACTATTTCTAACAGGAACTCAATGAAGATACCTGATAAAACAGGATCAGATGAATGGGGGGAGGTCCCCCCCTATCAGTGGACTTGGAAAGGGGCACAGTGGTGATGAGGGAGGGGGGGAGGGACTGGAAGGGAATGAGGGTTCGGGGCACGGCTGGGATACAGAATTAATAAAATGTAACTGATAAAAAGAAAATAAAAAAAGAAAAAAAATAATTATATTTAAAATTTTTCATGCCATCTCTGCCACTCCTCTGATGTTAGCTAACCATTTAGGTGCTGACATGAATGTTAAGTTTAGAGTTTCTTTTCCTTCTAGGTTGTTAATGAATTTTGACATTATTAATGGCTCCCTTATGGAATTGCATGGTAAGTTGAATGCTCAACTCTCTAGGTGGCAGCATTTATATTTTAGAATCATTTAGCAAGTGAAAAACAAATTTAAATTCTTATGTGCCAAGGAATCCCATGGCTCAGTCATTTTTGTTAATTGTCTGAAAAGAAAATGAGAAGTTGGCAAAAGGAGAGGAGACCTGATGGCTATTTCATGTTGTTCTTATAATCTATTGCTTTCCCCACTTCCTTGAATACCATTTTTGTTTCTTCTGCTATGCCTTTGCTCATTCTGAGAATTTCTCTCTTTACAGCCCAATAGAATTCTTTACCTATGCAGAGAATTCTGTTTAGCTCTACCCCATTTTTTAATTGGATTACTTGATATTTTGCTGTTTAACTTCTTTAGTTCTTTATATATACTGGATATTAGCCCTCTGTCAGATATAGGATTGGTGAAGATCTTTTCCCAATGGGAACAGGGACTGTCTCTGACATGAACTGATTGGCTTGCTCTTTAATTTCCTCTCCCTGAGGGGGAAGCAGCATTACCAGGCCACAGAAGAAGACAATGCAGCCACTCCTGATGAGACCTAATTGACTAGGATCAGAAGGAAGGAAAAGAAGTCCTCCCCTATCAGTGGACTTGGGGAGGGGCATGCAGGCAGAAGGAGGAGGAAGGGAGTGATTGAGATGGAAAGAGGAAGGGAACCACGGGGGGGATACAAAGTGAGTAAGTGTAATTAATAAAGAAAAATTTAAAAAAAGAATTATTTACCTATATTTTTTCTCTCCCACATGAATGACAGCCACCTCTAAAGGCTCAATTCATTTTTTTTTTTTTTAGTCTCACTGAACTTTAACTCTTATGGTACCCAAAGTCAGCGTTGAAACATTTAGTCTAAAATTACAGTAGATTTTTTATTTCTGATGTAAATTATTCTGCTTGTATCATGCTATAGGTTTGCTGAATGAACAAAAAAAAGGGGAGCTCTTGAATATGTAAATATTCTTTAGCATTAAAATGCAAATTTATATATACACACATTGTAGGTATCGTAGTACCCTTGTTTCACCAATGATAAAACCAGCACTTTGCCCTTTGTAATATCACTTACAAAGATAAACCATGTCTGCCTCTTCCAAATTTCTGAGTATATTATATTACATACACCAAAATAAAACTGGCCTCAATGGATAGCTAACATGTCAGAAATTAACCTGATATTTTAATTTCAAAAAATTGAGCATAAATATTTTGTAGTACTATGACTTAAGGTAGACTCAATGTACGACTTGAAAAATTGGAAACGATAATTTATTCGTTAATATGATTAGATAAGTAGATTATTTAGCATGCATTTTTTCTTGAGAATTACATGAGAATGGACTATATAATATGTTTGTATTTTAATCATCATCATTATTATTATTTACAATTTATTTGCTTTGTATTCCAGTTGTATCCCTCTCCCTCATTTACTCCTGGTCCCACTCCTCTTCCTCTACTATCCCTCTCCCCTAGTCCACTGAGATCCTAGCATATCAGGTCCCATGAAGACTGACTGGATCCTCTTCCTTTGTGGGCTGGCTAGGTCACTGTACCAAGGATAAGTGAGCAAGGAGCAGGTGACCCAGTTCATGTCAGAGACTGCCTCTTTTCCCTTTACTAGGATACCCATATGGAGACTGAGCTGTCTAGGGGCTACATCTCAGCAAAGGGTCTATGTCATTATGTCATCTCTAAGCATGGTCTTTTGTTGATGCATTAGTCACTGCAATAACACCTGCCTCCCCCCTTTTTTTTGCTTTGTTGGTCTCCTTGTGGGGCTCCTGTCTCCTCTCAGTTCTTTTATATCTTCTTTCTTCCATAAGACTCCCTTCTCTCTGTACAAAGTATAGCTGTATAGTTCAAATGCAAGATTCTATCTTCAAATAATAAGCAAACCTCAAAAGTAAAGAGGGTAGATTTGAAATACTTGTTGATAAGCCTATATTCTCTAAAACAGAGTATAGAAATAGTAAGGTAAATGAGCTTGTATTCTTAGTAGCAGCTGCAACTTAGTTTTACCTGTCTTTTGACCAAGTTCTATTTCATTTTATTATTGTAGAATTCCTAAATGTCTTGATATAACTGTTGCAAGTTTCATTTTCATGGACTCAGTACTTTTGGTAAACATTGTACATCTATTTCTTTTTCAGTTTCTGTAAATTGATATTCTTCAAGTTCATTGTTAAATTGATACACTTGCTTAGTTTTCTAAATTATAATGATTTGGCAAATTTTTCTATAGGCTGCTACTACATTTTTATAGCATGTATGCTCTGAATCATTAAAATTCCAAAAACTTACTATTCTGATTCTCTCCCCCATATCAATTTATAACTCCCCCGTGTCAAAATGATAACTTTTTGAATTAAAGATTTGGGTTCATAAAAAAAAGAAATACAATTTAAACATGAAACACAAGACATTTTTAGTGAACAAAAGACATAGAATTGTTTGTTGAAAATTAATAAAATAACATAAACTTTTAAAATAAAAACTTTATAATTATTAAGCATATTCAGCAATATTGTTATGACATTTTAGAAAGTATAATTCATAGCAGAAATTTAATGAATCCAAATGACCATTATTTACTGAAATTTTCATCAAGCTTACTTTTCTTGACACAGAAGAAATACTAAAGAAATGTCCAGAGAGATGAATCAGGTGGCATTTCCAAAAATTGTCCAACGGGTAGGTCAAAAATAATGGTCCAAATCATTAGCAATAAAGATAATGCAAATCAAAACCACAGAGTGATATCTCAGGAATGCACTAAGAATGGGTTATACCAAAAAGAATGATTATAACAAGAGTTCTTTTATGGTCTAGCTACCCATATACTGAATACATACTCACAAGAAATAAAATTAATATGCTAAAGAAATTTATTCACAACTGATGTTGAGGTCAATTATTCTCAAAAGCAAAGAGATTGTTTGAAAATGAATCTCCATTAGTGATCAATGAATGAAGAATATATATATTAAAATGTACTAATATTCAGCCATAAAATGAAAAAAATTCCATGTCTTTTACAATATAAATAGAAAGATATGAAATCTTATAATTGTGACAGCATGGTCAGAGCTGGAGGACATTATTTTTTCTTTTTTTAAATCTTTTATTAATTACACTTTATTCACTTTGTATCCCCCCTGTACCTCCCACCCTGCTCCCCTCTCAATCTTTCCCTTCCTCCCCTTCTCCATGCAAACCCCTCCCCAAGTCTACTGATAGGGGAAGTCTTTTCCTTCCTTCTAATCTTAGTCTATTAGGTCTCATCAGGAGTGGCTGCATTGTCTTCCTCTGTGGCCTGGTAAGGCTGCTCCTCCCACGAGGGAGGTGATCAAAGGACAGGCCAATCAGTTCATGTCAAAGATACTCCCTGTTCCATTACTATCAAACTTGGACAATGAACAGCATTGGGCTACATCTGTGCAGGGGTCCTAGGTTATCTCCATGCAAGGTACTTGGTTGGAGTATGAGTTTCAGGAAAGACCCCTGTGCTCAGATTTTTTGGTTTGATTGCTCTCCTTGTGGAGCTCCTGTCCTCTCCAGATCTTACTATTTCCCACATCTTTCATAAGATTCTCTACACTCTGCCCAAAGGTTGGCTATGAGTCTCAGCATCTGCTTTGATAGTCTGCAGAGCAGAGCCTTTCAAAGGGCCTCTTTGTTAGGCTCCTGACTTGTTTGCTCTTTTCTCCTTTTTCTGATGTCCATCCTCTTTGCCTTTCTGGATAAGGATTGAGCATTTTATCCAGAGTCCTCCCTCTTGATTAGTTTGTTTAGGTGTACAGATTTTAGTAGGTTTATCCTATATTATATGTCTGTATGAGTGAGTATGTACCATGTGTGTCTTTCTGCTTTTGGGATACCTCACTCAGGATGACCTTTTCCAGTTTCCACCATTTACCTGCAAAATTTCATGATTTCCTTGTTTTTAATTGTTGAGTAATATTCCATTGTGTAGATGTACCACAATTTCTGTATCCATTCCTCAGTTGATACATCTGGGATGTTTCCAGCTCTGGCTATTACAAATAAAGCTGCCACAAACATGGTTGAGCAAATTTCCTTATTGTGTTCTTGAGCCTTTTTTGGCTATATGCCTAGGAGTGGTATATCTGGATCTTGAGGAAGCGCTATTCTTATTTTTCTGAGAAAGTGCCAGACCGATTTCCAGAGTGGTTATACAAGTTTACATTCCCACCAGCAGTGGAGGAGGGTTTCCCTTTCTCCAAACCACTCCAGCATGTGTTGTATCTTTCGTTTTTGATCTTAGCCAATCTGATAGGTGTAAGGTGAAATCTCAGAGTAGTTTTAATTTGTGTTTCCCTGATGACTAGTGACACTGAGCATTTCTTCTACCATTCAATGTTCCTCTATTGAGAATTCTGTTTAGCTCTATTCCCATTTTTTTAATTGGATTACTTGATTTGTTGCTTTTTAACTTCTTGAGTTCTTTATATATACTGGATATCAGCCCTCTGTCAGATATAGGGTTGGTGAAGATCCTTTCCCAATTCTGTAGGCAGTGGTTTGGTTCTGAAGACAGTGGTCTTTGCTTTCCAGAAGCTTTTCAGTTTCATGAAGTCCCATTTATTGATTGTTGATCTTCGAGCCTGTGCTGTTGGTTTTCTGTTCAGGAAGTTTTCTCCTGTGCCAGTAAGGCTCTTCCCCACTTTTTCTTCTAAAGGATTTAGTGTGTCTGGTTTTCTATTGAGGCCTTTGATCCACTTGGACTTCAGTTTTGTGCAGGTTGATAAGTATGGATCTATTTGCATTTTTCTACATATAGACATCCAGTTAGACCAGCACAGTTTGTTGAAGATGCTAACTTTTTTCTTTTGTATGTTTTGGGCTTGTTTGTCAAAGATCAGATATCCATAGTGTGTGGGTTTATTTCAATGTCTCCTATTGGATTCCACTGATCTATCAGTCAGTTTCTATGCCAGTACCATGCAATTTTTATTACTGTTGCTCTATAGTACAGCTTGAGATCAGGGATGGAGATACCTCGAGAAGATCTTTTACTGTAGCTGATTGTTTTGGCAATTCTGGGTTACTTGTTATTCCATGTGAAGTTGAGAATTTTTCTTTCAAGATCTGTAAAGAATTGTGTTGGTAATTTGATGGGAATTGCATTGAATCTAAAGATTGCTTTTGGTAAGATGACCATTTTTATTATGTTAATCCTGCCAATCCATGAGCATGGGAGTTCTTTCCATCTTCTGATGCCTTCTTATAATTTTTTTCTTCAGAGACTGGTAATTTTTTTATACAAGTCTTTGATTTTCTCAGTTAGGGTCACACTGATGTGCATTCTGTACTTTGTGGCTATTATGAAGGGTGCTGTTTTCCTAATTTCTTTCTGCACCCTTTTGTCTTTTGTATATAGGAGAGCTAGTGATTTTTTGAGTTAATTTTGTATCCAGCCACTTTGCTGAAGGTGTTTATCGGCTGTAGAATTCCTCTACTAGAATTTTTTGGGTCATTCAGGTATATTATCATGTCATCTGCAAGCAGTGATACTTTGACTTCTTCCTTTCTATTTTGTATCCCCTTTATCTCCTTTGATTGTCTTATTGTTCTAGCTAGGACTTCAAGAATTATGTTGAAGAGTTATGGTGAGAGTGGGCAGCCTTGCCTTTGCCCTGATTTCAGTGGGATTGATTTAAATTTCTCTCTGTTTAGTTTGATGCTGGCTATAGGCATGCTGTTTATTGTCTTTACTATGTTCAGGTATGTGCATTGTATCCCTGATCTCTCCAAGACTTTAAATAAAATCGGTGTTGGATTTTGTCAAATGCTTTTTCAGCATATAAGGAGATTATCAGGTGGTGTTTTTTCTTTTAGTTTGTTAATATGGTGGATCACTTTGATGGATTTCTGTATATCAAACTACCCCTGCATACCTGGGATGAAGTGTACTTGGTCATAGTGGACGTTACTTTGATTTGTTCTTGGATTCAGTTTGCAAGTATTTTGTTGAGTATTTTTGCATCAGTGTTCCTAAGGGCGATTGGCCTGAAATTAGAGAATTTTTTTGAGAACATTGTTGGGTCTTTGTGAGGTTTAGGTACCAAGGTGACTGTGGTTTCCTAGAAAGTGTTTGGTTGTGTTCCTTTTGTTTCTATTTTGTGGATTAGTTTGAAGAGTATTGGAATTAGCTCTTCTTTGAAGTTCTGGTAGAATTTTGTTCTGAAACCATCTGGCCCATGGTTTTTTTGTTTGTTTGTTTGTTCGTTTTTGTTTGTTTTGTTATTTTTTTTGGAGGGGAAGAAACACTGTTGATGACTGTTTCGATTTTCTTGGGGGATATAGGAATATTTAATTGATTTACCTGCTCCTGATTCAACTTTGGTAAGTGGAATTGATCCATAAAATTGAGATTTCATTTAGATTTTCAAATTTTGTGACATATCAGCTTTTGAAGTAAGACCTCATGATTGGATTTCTTCAGGGTCTGTAGTTATGTCCCCTTTTCATTTCTGATTTTGTTGATTTGGATAGTGTCTCTTTGCCTTTTAGTTTGTTTGGCTATGGGCTTGTCTATCTTTCTGATTTTCTTAAAGAACAAGCTCTTGGTTTCATTGATTCTTTGCATTGCTTTATTTGTTTCTAATTAGTTGATTTCAGCCCTGAGTTTGTGTATTTCCAGCTGTCTACACCTCTTTGGTGTGTCTGCTTCTTTCTTTCCTAGGGTTTTTAGGTGAGATTAAGGTGCTTGCATGAGATATTTCAAATTTCTTCTTGAAGGCACTTAGTGCTATAATCTTTCCCATTAACAGTGCTTTCATTGTGTCCCATAAGTTTGGATATGTTGTTCTTTCATTTGTATTGAATTCTAGGAAGAGTTTAATTTCTTTCTTTATTTCTTCCCTGACCCATCTGTCATTGAGTAGCAAGTTGTTCAGTTTCCATGTGTGTGTAGGCTTTTTGCTATTTCTGTTATCGTTGAGATCCAGCTTTAGTATGTTGGTCGGATAGGACACATGGGATAATTTCAATCTTTTTGTATTTCTTGAGACTTATTTTGTGACCAACTATATGGTCTACTTTGGAGAAGGTTCCATGACGTGCTGAATTGAAGTTAAATTCCTTTGTGTTTGGATGTAAGGTTCTGTAAATGTCTGTTAAGTCCATTTGAGTTATGACCTCTTTTAGAGTCATTTTTTTCTTTGTTTAATTTCTGTTTTGTCGACTTGTCCTTTGTTGAGAGTGGGGCGTTGAAGTCTCCCACTATTAATGTGTGGGGATAAATGTGTGGTTTCAGTCTTATTAATGTTTCTCTTACAAATGTGGGTGCTCTTGTATTTCTGGCATAGATGATCATAATTGTGGTGTCTTATTGGTGGAGTTTTCCTTTGACGAGTATGAAACAAACTTCCCCTTTTCTTTTGATTAATTTTGGATGAAAGTCTATTTATCATATATTAGAATGGCTACTCTTGCTTGCTACTTGAATCCATTCGCTTGGAAAACTGTCTTCCAGTCCTTTACTCTCAGGTAATGTTTATCTTTGTGACTTAGTTGTGTTTATTATATGCAACAGATTTTTGGGTCTTGTTTATGCATCCATTCTGTTAGTCGGTGTCTTTTTTTGGAGAATTGAGTCCATTGATGTTAAGGGAGATTAATGATCATTAACTGTTAGATACTTTGATTTTGCTGTTGGCTATGGTAGTGTGTTTGCATGTTTGTCCACTTTAGTTTTGTTGTAGTGAGGTTATTTTTTCCTTTTTTTTTTCCTGAATGTAGTTAGTTTTCCTGGGTTGTATTTTTCCTTCTAGTATCTTCTGTAACGCTGGATTTGTGGTAGGTATTGTTGAAATTTGATTTTGTTGTTGAATATCTTGTTTTCTCTGTCTATGAGGACTGAGAGTTTTGCTGGATATATTAGCTGGGGCTGACATCTGTGTTCTCTTAAGGTCTGCATTATATCCGTCCAGACCCTTCTTGCTTTTATGGTTTCTGTTGAGAATTCAGGCGTGATTCTGATGGGTTTGCCATTATATGTTACTTGGCCTTTTTCTCTTGTGGCATTTAGTATTTTTTTTTCTTTCTTCTGTATACTTACTGTTTTGATTATTATGTGGTGGGAAGATTTTCTCTTCTGGCCTAATTTATTAGGTGTTCTGTAGGTCTCTTGTATTCTTATAGGCCTCTCCTTTAATTTGGGAAAATTTTCTTCTATGATTTTGTTGAAGATATGTTCTAGGCTTTGGAGGAGGAAACCTTCTTTTTCCTCTATTTATATTATTCTTAGGTTTTGTCTCTTCATATTGCCTTGGATTTCTTGGACGATCTGTGTCAGGAATTTTTTGTATTTAATATTTTCTTTGACGGATACATCTATCTGTCTTTAATTGTATCTTCTATACCTGAAATTCTTTCTTCTATTTCTTGTAGTCTAATTGTTATGCTTACCTCTGTAGTTCTTCTTTTCTTCCCTAAATTCTTCCTCTTCATGATTTCCTCCATTTGTGTTTTGTTTAATTTTTCAAATTCTATCTTCAGATCTTAAGTTGTTTTGTTTCTTTTCTTCACCTACCTGATTGTATTTTGCTGTTTTTCTTTTAGTTCCTTCAACTGTTTGTTTGAAAATTCCTCTGTTCCTTTTATTTATTATAAAAATATATTTTATTTATTATTAGTGATTTAATTATTTCCTCTCTGAATGCCACAAACTGTTTGGCTGCATCTTCCAGTATTTCTTCACAGACGGCCATAATCTGTTTGATTTTATCTTCCTTTAATTCTTTATGTATTTAATTTGTTTCCTCTATTATCCTCTTCATCATCGTAGATGTAAGGTCATCTTCTTGAATTTCAATTATGCTGGGGTGTCCAGGGCTTCTCGTCCCTGGATGACTGGGTTCTGCAGATGACATATTGCTCTGTCTTTTCTTGGTCGAACTTTTATGCTGACCTCTACCCACTGGGCTACTTTAGTTGTTGGCTGTTAGTTTCTGGTGCTTCCTGGAATCCTGGGGTAAGGAGCATCCCCTTGGCAGGACAATGACTTTTCCTGAAGGAGGCCTCCTCTGTTTTTTGGGTATGGTCACTGAATGGCCAGTTTTTCTCAGGAATTGCCACTGCTCACCTCAGTCGTATAGACCTGAGTGGTAGCTGTGGTCTTTGTTAGTAAGTGGGGGCTCTCTGCTCATTCATAGAAGTCCTGGAGAGAGCTACCCTGCTGCTTGGTTTCTTGTTCTAAATTTAATGAACTGCTGCTGTTGTTACACTGTTTTTCAATGACAGCCCTCTTGAAGAACCTGCTGATTCCCTAGCTGTGGTGTTTTCTTCCAACAGGGATACTCAGTCTTTGGAACTCTGGGACTCACAGTTATGTCTGAGAAGGTGAGTCAAGCACAGAGCATTTCTTATGCCAGAGGTTGAGTGCTCTGATCTGGGCCTGCAACTGAAGTCCCTACTCTGGTCAGGAGGATGTGCATCTTGCTCTGGGCTGGCAGCTGTGTTTCTCTTTCTGGCCTGGAGGCTGTGCTCTCCAGTCAGGGATGGTGGCTGGGGGTGCCTTACTGGGCCCAACTCTGTGCACCCTGATCTGGGCTGGCAGCTGTGTGTCTGCAGGTCCCCAGGACATTTTCCATGGATTAACTGGGTGACCTGAGGTCAGCCCCAATTGATTTCCACACCTTAGGATTTTCTCTCACTTGGCAATCACAAACACTAGTGTTTTAAGTCCCAGATTTCAGTTTCCTGGTCACTGTGCTGACACTGCTGTCCTGCTCCTGAAAAACAGTGTCCTCCTGGCATCGCCATCTTGAAACTCCTCCAAGGAGGTCATTATTTTAAGCAAAACATGCACTGTTCAGGAATTGAGTGATTAAGTCCTACTTATCATATAAAATCTGAAAAAGCTGATTTCAGAACTTCAAAATAGAGTGGGCCTGTCTTAGGGTCAGAAAGTTTAGGGACAATTAGTAGATTGGAAAGGTTGATCAGTAAGTTATAATTAAATAAAAATAAGCAGCCATATTTTGCTGTTGGACATTTAACTGCTTAAGGTAAGTATGGATGTAAAAAAAAAAAACAATTAATTATACTACAAATCAATGTAACATTAACCCAGTAGACTTATAACTCTTCCTGCAGGTATTGACACAATTTTGATAATCAAGACATGATTTTCTCAAGGAGAGAAAATTGATAGATTTCGAATGACTATGCAAATAAGGAGATATTTTTAACCTTTTTAATTAAATTTTAATTTTTATATTAATTAAAGTTTATTCATTTTGTGTCTCAGCTGTAGACCAATACCTCATTCCCTTCCATCCCCACCCTTCCTTCCTCATCTCCTCCCATGACCCTTCCCAAGATCACTAATATAGGAGGGCCTCCTCCCCTTCCATCTGACCCTAGCCTATCAGGTCTCATCAGGACTGGCTGCATTCTCCTCCTCTGTGGACTGGCAAGGCTGCTCCCTGACAGGGGGAGGTGATCAAAGAGCCAGCCACTGAGATCATGACAGAGACAGTCCCTGTTCCCCTTACGAGGGAACCCTCTTAGATACTGAGCTGCCATGGTGAGCAGAGGTTCACAGGTTATGTCCATGACATGAATGGTCCTTGGTTGGAATATCAGTCTCAGAAAAGACCCCTGTGCAATAAGGGGATTGTTGGTATAATGTTCTTATGGAATGTATACAATTTACCCTTGTTCATTCAAATGCTGATTTCTCTCCCCCAGTTATCTGGTTTCAATCTGGACATTGCATTGTGATGCTTATTCTACGCATGACTTGTGTTAAGTTTGTGCAAACATGCTGCCATTTGTTCTCTATATTGTTAATAAAAACAATCAGCCATAATGCTGAGCAATAGGGAGTATAGGGTGGGACATACTGGTCCAGAGTTGGAGGAACTCTGAGGCAGGAGAGGAGAGGAGAGAGAATCTGCAGGAGAGGTCTTGGAACCCTGTGCAGAAATGAAACAGACCTTATATATGACTAAAAGCAAATATAATGGGTAAAATCTGGAGGATAAAAAACTATGTGGGTTTGGAGATTTAGGATGGAGTAATCATTGCTCAGCATTCTGCTCTAGGTTAATTAAATATATGCCAGTCTGTGTGGTGATTTGGGTATACAGCTGGTTTAGGAATAACCGATGCCTACCTAAATGATATATCAATAAAAAAATATTAATACCCACAACAGGGGATCTTATTTCTTTTTCTGCCACTGACTGCTTGTGTGAATGAATGTGGGACATAATAGCTAATACAGCTAAGTGAATCTTTCAACTACCAAATGACTGTTTTGATCAAACAGTTCGACAATCATTCAGTATCATTGTTATTTAATTTTTGATGGGAAAATAAATGAAACATAATATACATTTGTTAATGTATTAACATGCTGCACAAGTCATTACGTTATTCTCATTATTCCAGTCATTTGTTTCTAACTTCAAGATTTTCACTAAAAAGAATTCTTCATATGATCTCTACTCTTAGTCAAAAGCAATCATCATGTATGGTCACAGCATGTTAAATATACAACCACTTTTTCCTATTAATTAAAAACTTGTCTTATAATTGGTAGTTGGTGTAACATTGATTTGTACTAATCTATGATATTTTAGAAGATGGGGCCTAAAAGATATTTTTTCTTTCTATGATTAAAATGTCAGTATTTTCCGTATTACAAAACAAGCAATCAATAAATACTTTTTTCTTAATTATACTTTATTCACTTTGTATCCCCCATAAGCCCCTCCCTCCTCCCCTCCCAATCCCACACTCCCACCCCCTTCTGCACACATCCCCCTCCCCAAGTCCACTGATAGGGGAGGTCCTCCTCTTCTTCCTTCTGAACTTAGTCTATCAGATCTACTCAGGAGTGGCTGCATTGTCATCTTCTGTGGCCTGGTAAGGCTGCTCCCCCCTAAGGGGCAGGTGATCAAAGATCAGGCCAATCAGATTACGTCAGAGGCAGTCCCTTTTCCCATTACTATGGAACCCACTTGGACACTAAACTGTCATGGGCTACATCTGTGCTGGGGTTCTAGGTTATCTCCATGAATAGTCCTTGGTTGGAGTATGAGTCTCTGGGAAGTTCCCTGTGTTCAAATTTTCTTGTTCTGTTGCTCTCCTTGTGGAGTTCCTGTCCTCTCCAGAACTTATTATTTCTAACTTCTTTCATAACATTCCGTGCACACTGCCCAACAGTTGGGCACAAATTTCACCATCTGCTTTGATAGTCCGAAGGGCAGAGACTTTCAGAGGCCCTCTGTGGGAGGCTCCTAACTTGTTTCCTGTTTTCTTCTTCTTCTGATGTCCTTACTCTTTGCCTTTCGGGATAAGGATTGAGCATTTTAGTCAGGGTCCTTTGTCTTGATTAGTTTATTTAGATGTACAGATTTTAGTAGGTTTATCCTATATCACATGTGTATATGAGTGAGTATATACCATGTGTGTCTTTCTGCTTCTGGGACAACTTACTCAGGATGATCCTTTACAGGTCTCACCATTGACCTGCAAATTTCATGATTTCCTTATTTTTCATTGCTGAGTAATATTCCATTGTGTAGATGTACCACAATTTCTGCATCCATTCTTCAGTCGATGGACATCTGGGCTCTTTCCAGCTTCTGGCTATTACAACTAAAGCTGCTAAAAACATGGTTAAGCAAATGTCCTCATTGTGTACTTGAGTCTCTTTTGGATATATGCCTAAGAGTGGTATGGCTGGATCTTGAGGAAGCACGATTCCTAGTTGTCTGAGAAAGCGCCAGATTGATTTCCAGAGTGGTTGTACCAGTTTACATTCCCACCAG
>REGO01000499.1:312465-341857 GCA_010120015.1 Rhombomys opimus | reverse complement strand
CAGGCTACATCTGAGCGGAAGTTCTAGGTTATATCCATACATGGTCCTTGGTTGAATGTCAGTTTCAGAAAAGACCCTGTGCCCAGATATATTTGGTCTTTGTGGAGCTCCTATCCTCCACAAAGACCAAATATATCTGGGCACAGGGTTTGCAAGTATTTTGTTGAATATTTTTGCATCAATGTTCATAAGGGAGATTGGCTTGAAATTCTCTTTCTTTGTTCGGTCTTTCTGAGGTTTATGTACCAAGGTGACTGTGGCTTCGTAGAATGAGTTTGGTAGTGTTCCTTCTGTTTCTAGTTTGTGGAATAGTTTGAAGAGAATTGGAGTTAGCTCTTCTTTGAAGGTCTTGTAGAATTCTGCAATGAAGCCATCTGTTCCTGGGCTTTTTTTGGATGGGAGACTTTTGATGAATGCTTCTATTTCCTTGGGTTATATAGGACTATTTAATTGATTTACCTCTTCTTGATTCAGTTTTGGTAAGTGGAATCAATCAAGAAAATTGTCCATTTAATTTAGATTTTCAAATTTTGTGCTATATAGTCTTTGGAAGTAAGTCCTAATGATTGTTTGGATTTCCTCAGTGTCTGTAGTTATGTCCCCCTTTTCATTTCTGATTTTGTTGATTTGGATGGTGTCTCTTTGCCTTTTAGTTAGCTTGGCTAAGTGTTTGTCTATCTTGTTGATTTTCTCAAAGAACCAGCTCTTGGTTTCATTGATTCTTTGAATATTTTTATTCCTTTCTAATTGATTGATTTCAGCCCTGAGTTTAATTATTTCCAGCCGTCTACTCCTTTTTGGTGTTAGTACAATATAAAAAAAATCTTTAAATATTTCTTGTTCTCAGAATGACTCTTCTTTCCTGCTGTTAATTCTCAATGAGAAACCTTTGGACAGTTGTTAAAAGTTGAGTTTTTAAAATTAATTTATTTTTATTAATTACAGTTTATTCACTTTGTGTCCAAGCTGTAGCCCCCTTCTTCATCCCCTACCAATAATACCTTCCCTCCCTCATCTGCTCCCATACCCCTCTCCAAGTCCACTGATAGTGGTGATCAGCTCTCATCAGGACTGGCTGCATTTTCTTCCCCTGTGGCTTGGTAAGTCTGCTACCCCCTGGGGGGTGATCAAAGATGGAGACACTGAGTTGAAATCAGAGATAGTCTCTGTTCCCGTTAGTAGGGAACTCCCTTGGAGAATGAGATGCCATGGTCTACATTTGTGCAGGGATTCTAGGTTATCTCTATTCATGGTCCTTGGTTGGAGCATCAATCTCAGAAAAGACCCCTGTTGTCAGATTTATTGTTTCTGTTGCTTTCCTTGTGGAATTCCTGTGCCCTCCAGGTCTTTCTATCTTTCCTTTGATTGAGCAACTTTCAGGTAGATGTCTATGAGTGCTCTGTATCTTGAGATAGCACTATTCCTAATTTTCTGAAAGTGCACCAGATTCATTTCCAAAGTGGTTTCTCAAATTGGTATTCCCACTAGCAATGGAGGAGTGTTCCCCTTTATCCACATCCTTACCAGCATGTGCTGTCCCTTGAATTTTTTATCATGGCCATTTTGATGTGTGTAAGATGGAATCTCAGAGTCATTTTGATTTGTATTTCCCTGATGACTAAGGAGACTGCGTATTTCTTTAACTTCTTAGTCATTCAAGTTTCCTTTCTTCAGAACTCTCTTTAACAATGAAACCCATTTTTAAATTAAATTATTTGGACTATTGATGTTAAATTCCTTGAGTTCTTTATATGCTCTGGATTTTAGCCCTTTGTCAGATATAAGGTTGGTGTAGATATTTTCCCAATCTGTAAGCTGCCATTATGTTCTATTGACAGTGTCCGTTGCATCTTTTCAGTTTCATAATGTCCCATTATAATTTCTATGGAATGTGTACTAAAAATATCAAGGGAGGTTGATTATGGAAAAGGAAATATTCAGGTGATTGTAAATGCTACATTAAAAAGTTAAGAATTCCAGACAAACTGGTGCATCAATCAACATATACAACTCAAGTCACTCACTGGATTTTTAGCAGCTATCTATTCACTCTAAATAAATACAGCTGCTAACATGTTAGCTACAATTAATACTTATAGATATAACTCTACTATTTAATATTTTATGAAGGCTAATAAAACTGAAAACAATATTGAAATAGACCTGTGATCTCATGGTTTACGTGTTACCTTAATTATCTGTATATTTGTATTTAAAACTAGAGACCATTCTATTTAATTATATATAATTTTAACACCTGCTAGTTTTTAAAAGCAGACAAATTATTTGTCTGTATTATGAAATACAACTAGTTGACATTCAAATATTTGAATGGGATATCAAATAGGAACTTGATTTTGAATCGAGAAATAGAAATATTTTAAGATTGAATTATGAGTCTAATAGTTTCTATTTTCATTATGGTGCTTTCTAAATTCTGCACTTCAGAAATGATACCATTTTGAAAATGAGCTACTTCACAAAGAACCATAAACTCTTATTCATGAAACAAATGATTATTTAAAAATTTTCATAGCTAAGTACAATGTATCTCAAAACCTAATCTAACCACATAGTTGTTATGCAAGCACATAAGAATAGGGAAGGAGGAAAGAAAGTGGGGTTTTCATTCAGAGGATGGAAGGAGGATAATGGAGGGAGAGGTTAAAAAGAAGAGATATTGGAAAAATCTTTACCTTCAATCCTGTATTTCATAAGACTCTCTTTCTCTCTTCACGTGTTTGTGTCTGTATATATGTGTATGTGTATGTATATGTATATGGTGACAATGTTTATCTTAAGAGTCATGGTCAATTTAAGAAAAATAATTCAGTGCTATGCAGAAACCGTTCAAGTTGTTGCTCAGTGTATCCAAGACACTCAAATTATGGGCTATTTTTATTTTTCTTTTTTTTTCCTTTTTTTTATTTTTATCACTTACATTTTATTAATTCTGTATCCCAGCTGTGCCCCGAACCCTCATTCCCTCCCAGTTCTTCCCTCCCTCCCTCATCACCACTGTGCCCCTTTCCAAGTCCACTGATAGGGTGGGACCTCCCCCCATTCATCTGATCCTGTTTTATCAGGTATCTTCATTGAGTTCCTGTTAGACATAGTCCTTGTTCCCCTCACTTTGGGAAACCAATTGGTTACTGAGCTACCACAGGCTACATCTGAGCGGAGGTTCTAGGTTATATCCATACATGGTCCTTGGTTGAATGTCAGTTTCAGAAAAGACCCTGTGCCCAGATATATTTGGTCTTTGTGGAGCTCCTATCCTTTCCCCATCAGACTAAATCCCCTTCTTTCTTATGATTCCCTGTACTCTGCCAAAGGTTTGGTCATGAGTCTTTGCTTTGAAAACACTGCTAGGTAGAGGCTTTCAGATGCGCTCAGTAGACTCCTGTCATATGTTCAATGCATATCCCATCTGTCTTTCTAAACGAGGATTGATCATCTTACCTCATGTCCGCTCTCTTGATTATGTTTTTTAGGTGTATAGATTTCATTATGTTTATCATATCTTATAGGTCTATATAAGTAAGTATATACCGTGTTTGTCTTTCTCCTTCTGGGATATTTCACTTTGCCTCTCATTACTTGAAAACAAGATCCTATTGAAGAAAACACTCCATATTTTCAAAGTAGAACTTGAAAGAATGGAGCTGCCATGAGCTGGAAGCTTCCTTTTATATGTTCTAAACCTCATAATATCTAAGTTGCTTTTCAATCTCCCCATGGAGAAAGGTCACTATCAAAATGACCACCCAGAAAGGGAACCCTAATGATATAATAGTGACACCTCTATTTTAGAGCTAACTAATTACTGTCTGGTTGGATTTAAAGACCATTTAATAGGAGGGAAATCAGGATGATAAAATAAACCTTGTAAACCTATCCAACTACCTCTGGGTGGAGCAGTCAGAGACCCTAGAAGATAAACTATAACCACTTTGTTAACAGATATACTATCCAACTGCCTTTTACATACTTATCTTTTTAACCATGAATATATGTAGCTCTCATGTCTCATCAAAAAAAGCATATTTCAGCACCAGGAGGAGGTTACTAAAGAAATATACAACTTTTCAAAATGCAGATAATGAATGACATTGGAAGCTCAGTGCCAATGGGTACATCTATAATACAATTTCAAAGTTTAAGTTTCAGGTTTCATGGAATAAAGGAAGAAAGCTTCTTTGATTCAGAGTATTTGAATGCCATCTCTCAGTCATTGTCTTTCATACATGACATATAAGCTGTAACATGTTATTTAATTGATATGGTTGTATAAACAATACCTGCATAATTACCACACCAGGTGACCACTAAACTGAATGGGGAACTTTGCAGAGGCTTTAAAATCCAAGATGAAGGGTACAGGCAATCAGTCATGACTAAAAGGGAGACTCTGTTTTCTTCCAGGACTAGTCACTTCATACATCAGCCATTCCCAAGTGCTCAGCCCTAAACATTTATGCATACAACATTAAGTAGACTCAGTAGGGTATTGTGAGTATGTATGTATACATATATGAATGTAAAGTATGTCAATAATCATACTTAAAGAATAAGAGGCAAGGATTAAATAGGGACTGGGAGACAAGGTGGGAGTTGGAGGAAAGATGTAATCAAAATGAGAAATGATGTAAGTATAGTACTTATATCAGTAATTCTCAAAAGAAAATAATTTTCAATTGTCTTTAGTAAAGCTTTTATTTATAATAGATATATGTATATATATATATATATATATATATATATATATATATTAATACACAGTTCAACAACTGGCCCCCACACACAAAATACGACATGTAGAATGTGCAGTCCTAAGCATAATAAAATTACTACACATCCACCTACCACAGCTTAGGGATCATTCTGAAAGAAGGATCAGAATGAGTGTTCTAGAGGTGTAAGAAGAATTCAAAGAAACAGTGTCTTTTGGATACAGCAGAGCAGCTGCACATATGAAGTCACAGCTATTATGAAAATATATACATGAGTTTTACAAGCCTGGCTAGACAAAATACAAATGTGGATAATGAAAATGAAGATGGGAAACCACTCTTTTTAGCTGCTGGGTGAGGAGAGTTAGTTTTCTCTAGTATCATGGTCCATAGTAAGTAGACCACTCTTTAGTGGAGGAAAAGCAAAAAGATAAAAAAATTAATTGAATGGAGAAGAAAGTAGATCTGGAAAGAGTTGGTGAGTATGAATATGATCAAAATGCATATTTGAAATTTGAAAAGTACTAGTATTTATTGAATCAAATGTAAAACAGAACAGTTTAAAGTACCTCTTCTCTATTCACAGTAATACTACATATAGGATGTACCTTATCAGTCTATGTTATATCTCATTTTAAATGACACATTTTTATGGTAATTTGAAATTGAGTTGAAGACTCAAGATTCAAAACAATAGAGAATATCAGATTATTAAAAACACTCAAGCAAAATGCACACACATTGTCAAAATTGTCATATTCTTCTGTAGGTATTTTGTGTTAATTAACAAACCAAAAACTTAAATTGCACATCGTATGGTAGAATAGAACAAAGAGTAAAAACTTTTCTCTACAAAATGCATCTTAGTGAGTTCTCTTATTTGTGGAGGGCAAATGTCTAATTCTGTCATTTTTTTTTTTTTGGCCCAGAAAGAAATGTATTGCCTTCCACTTACAGAGACTAGATATCTAAAATTAAGGTGCCAGAGCCCTTCTTAAGGCAAAGAGGAAAGATTTTCTCCCAGGCTCTCAGATAGCTATCTTTTAGCTGGTTCTCCATACTATCTTTCTTCCATATGGGCCTTAATTCTAAATATGCTGTTTAACTTTTAACTGTGCAAAAGCATAATAACTTTTGTTATGTTGGTCAATTAAATTTAGACATTATAACACACATGTTGAAATCATGTATGAGTAGTTGTATACCTCCTTTACAGAATATCAAACTTGTATGTGCCTTAAGCAACTTTAAATATACAAATGAAAAATAAGGTGTACTTTTTTCTCAATTTTTCTGTTCTGCAGATTGTCAGTTATACAAATATAGACTGGATCATATGTTCACAATGTATTATCAATTCTCCCCAAATGTCTTGAGAATGAATAAGAAGAACTGCAAATGTGATAGTTAGAACATGAAATTTGGTGAAACATCAAATTTAGACCCGAGTGATTTAAATGTTATAAAAATTTGAAGTTGTTGGTTTGAAATTTGTATTAAAAATTAATCATTTGTTCCTGCAGGGAACAAATTAATTATGTAACTCTAAAGACATAGTCTAACTATATGCAATATTGTGGTATGTTATTATTAAGTAACACATGATTTCATGGATTTTCAAGGTATATAAAGATAAGTAAATGTGGCTTTTATCCAATTATATAAATTTCCATTTATGTGTCTACATTTTTAGAATTCATTTTCCCAGTAACCAATTTTAAAACATTTGAAAATGACTAAATAGAAGACAGTGGATAATTAATTTGATGTCCTGTAATTAGTCTTGATTTTTACCTTAGTAATTTCTGTGTAGTATTGGTAATTGACTCCAGAACTTAATCTATGATAAGCAAATGAGCTGAAGTAATCCTCCACATAGGTCCTTTAAATTCTTAACAGTAAATTAATTGGGCAGATAAAAACAAACTCCATAGAAAGTGCTTATACATTGTACTCTGCAGCCTAGGGTTTGAAAGAATCCTTACGGGAGGGGGGGGCAACAACTTGAATGGAGTTGCTTGTCATGTTTTATATGTCCTGATTAAAATGAGAAAAATCCACTTTGAAAATTCTTCAAACTTGAATAATTATTCAAATTTGCAGGCAAATGGTGGGACCTTGAAAAGATCATCCTGAGTGAGGTATCCCAGAAGCAGATAGACACACATGGAATATTCTCAGTTATAAGTGGATACTTGACCTATAAGGATAAAAATACTAAAACCTGTACACCTAAAGAAGCTAAACAAGAAGACCCTGTGTAAGATGATCAATCTTCACTTAGAAAGACAAAAAGGATGGACATTGGAAGAAGTAGAAAACAAGAAACAGGACAGGAAACTACCACAGAGGGCCTCTGAAGGCCTATACCTAGCAGTGTATCAAAGCAGATGCTGAGACTCATAAGTAGATTTTGGACAGAGTTCAGGGAATCATATGAAAGAAGGGCAGCTAGTAAGACCTGGAGAGGACTGGGGCGCCACAAAGAGAGCAACAGAACCAAAAAAATCTGGGCACAGAGGTCTTTTTGAGACTGATATTCCAACCAAGGACCATTCATGGATATAACCTAGAAAGAACCCTTGCTCAGATGTAGCCTATGGCAGCTCAGTATCCAAGTGGGTACCCTAGTACTAGTAAGGGGAACAGGGACTGTCTCTGACATGAACTCAGTGGCTGGCTCTTTGACTCTCCCTCCCCCCCCCCCGAGGGAGGAGCAGCTTGGCCAGGCCACAGAGGAGGACAGTGCAGCCAGTCCTCATGAGGTCTAATAAGCGAGGGTCAAATAGAAGGCGAGATAGTCCTCCCCTATCAGTGGACTGGGAGAGGGTCATGGGAAGAGATGAGGGAGGAAGGGTGGTGTTGGTAGGGATTGAAGGAGGGGTTTACAGCTGGGATACAAAGTGAATAAAATCTAATTAATGGAAAAAATAAAAATTAAAAAAAATGAGCTCAAATGGCTAGTTCCTTGAAAAAATTGGAGTAATCTCCATAAAATTTTGCCTAACATAAGAACAAATAATGCTATACAGTTTGCTAAACCTACCTTAGTTAAATCATATTTTAGAAAAAAAACCTCATATTCAATTCTTTCATTCAATATACTTAGTTTGACAAGCTTTATTCTAAAGGATTGTGGGTGTCTTAAAATTGTGGCCTCTCTTACATTTTCTTCTTCCTCTCCTGTTAATCTCTGTAACATTTTCCAAAGAAATGCAATTATCTGACTTTTATAATTTTTTTATTTATAGTTATTATTATTTATTACAATTTATTCACTTTGTATCCTGGCTGTAGCCTTCTCCCTCATTTCGTACTGGTCCCACCCTCCCTCCTCTTCACTCCTATGACCCTTCCCCCACCCCAGTCTTCTGATAAGGGAGGTTTTTTTCCCCTTCTTTCTGACCTTAGCCTATCAGGTCTCATCAGGACTGTCTGGATCCTCTTTTTCTTTGGCCTAGTGAGGCTACCCTGTCATGAGCTCCGAAGTCTCCATGGGGATTCCTAGTAAAGGGAACAGGGCACTCTCTGGCATGAACTCAGTTGCCTGCTCTTTCATCACCTCAGTATCTGCCTATTTTTATCTAAAATCTTATTTATTAGGGAAGTCTACCAATTAGAAAAGGAGACTTAATGTCTCTAATAAATTTATACTTAATGCATCAACTCTTCTTAGAAATATTGCTTTAGGAATTTTAAGCTATGTGACAGTTCTGCCCCTTTTCTTCCTATTATCTAACTCAGAGCTCATAGTAATTATGTCACTGTTTGGTTTCTAATTTTGGTACCCATTGACTTTTTTAAATTCATTATCAAATTAGGATCAATCCAGAAATTATATACACCTCCCCTATATTTTCTCTGAACAGAGCTTAAACTTGAATTTTATGAATCTTTGAATTTTCAGAAATTGTATGTTATACACTAATGAGTTTATATATCATGATGTCTGTTAATCTGTGTTTTTTTGTTTGTTTGTTTGTTGGTTTTAATAGACAAAAATATCGCTTTGGAGGAAAAGTTTCAATTTGCCTACAAAAGGAGTAGGGAGGAAATGTTAAAACAATGTCTCTTTCATACCTGTGGGTGAGGATGAGTCCAGATTTCCACAGTTGTTGCATCTTTCATGGGGGTGTGAGATCGGACTACTTCCTTCATTGACTACATAAAGAGAAAATAGAGTATTTTAAGCTACTTGTTAAGCCTTAGGGGCCTACAAATACATGCACCCAATGTATTCACACAGACATTATACACAAACAAATGAGAAAATTATCTTTTTAAAGAAATAATATTTTATGTAACAAATGCATTATTATGGGCTACAACATGCTGGTTCTGCCAAGTCTTATAAATAAAGTGTGAAACAGAAAACGTTTTATATTCTCATGGAGCTTTTATTCAAATATAATGAATTTATTTGTTGTATATGAACAAATGTGTGAAGAACAACTTAAACTACTTAAGTCAAAGTTTAAGTTAGAAAAAGTTTATTTTCAGATAAAGATCAACTCATGAATACTATTAAAGGTTACTTTTGCTGTCACATAAATAAACATAACTTGCTAGTATTACTGGAGTAAACATTCATCATCATGTTTCAACTTAGAAAAACCCAACAACCATGAGAGCCAGAATTCAAAATGAAACGCCATACCAGCAGATTTTTCTCATGAGAAAATAAAACTAAGAAAATGAAATGAAGCAATAAGCAAATAATATTTTGAAAAATTCATCTTTAATCTAGACCTATTCATTAATTAATGGTCACTGAATTAAATTAATTTTGTTTATAGAAACTGATAACATGTATCAAGAAAAAATAAACTTACTACTAGCTTTTTAGTAAATATTATTACACAAAAAGTTATGAACGTTACGGCGTTCAGTATAAAAGGTATTTTAGAAAGGAGAAATGACCTAAAATATGTTTCCTTGTCTCTCTATCAGTTAACAGATGTTACCAACAATAATCATCTGTTCAGTATTTGAAAAATCAATGCTAAGTTTGAAATGATTAAATATCTACTTGTATGAAATGCTTCCATGGACAAAAATGTTGCAAACATTAACAGTTATGATTGATGAATGACAATATATGTATGGCAAGAAGAAATTCACTTAATCATAAATATAGTAACATATTTGATATTCAAAGTGTAATTAGTTGCTGTAATAATTGTCACTGTTGAACATATTTTAATTCCATTTGTTATTGAAACAGTAGAATCAATAATGAACATTATTCATTCTTGTGTACTGAATTACTATGATTTTCTAAAATTTTGTCAAAATTGCAGATTAAATAGCCTGAGTATATAAACATTTGAATGATAAAAAATATTTATACAGGTATTTTGATATTGATGCTGAAATTGCAATTTTACTGAATGAGAAGGAAAACTCATTATTATTTTTACCAAACAATGAATCATACTGTGAAATAAATTTTGCTATAGTCTTGACATTTATTAATAAATCAAACTACAAGTATGTAAAATAGTGTTTATATGTGAAACTTAAACTGAAGTAAAGGCATTTTGATGAGTAAAGTACTTCAAATCGGAAGTCTTGTCAACTTTATTTATAGATCCACTGTCAGGAGAAGATGAGGGAAGGGCCTACAGCCAGGATACAAAGTGAACAACTGGTAATTCATAATAATAATAACAGGAAAAAAGTCTCTAACCACGCACAAATTTCATGTGAGCTTTGACAAATATTCAAGTAAAGACAGTTACCTAACCTGAAATTGGAAACAGTTAATCTTTAATGTACAGATTTGCTAAGGGGAAAATAAAGAAAATAACCTAATGCTTTTCTCATTCATCATCCAAAGGACCTAAAATTGTTGATATTAAAGTTTATCTCTACTTATCTGTGGATGAAGATAATTTAGACCTGAGAAGAAAAATTTCATACAACTCCTATACCAGGATGAAATTGCTCTCTATTAATATTGCTTGCATGCCACCAGTACAAATTTTGGTGAAAATTCATTTTCTCTATGGTCACACAAGTATGTTCATTCCTTTAAAGGAAGATATTGCCAAACCATCAACTACAGAAACTAGAAAAACATATTGTGTAACAGTAAGTAAGTAAGTAAGTAAGCTAAGCAAGAAAGGATGATAGAGTTTAGAAATAAAGGATAGGAAAGACTCTTTATTTCTATTTTATGATTTTTCATACAAGACAATATATTCAAATTGTGGAGAAATCAGTGTGTTCAACATTTTAATCATCTTGAATACACTGCTGCCCTAGATGTACCAGAATGGTAAGAAGAAATGTATGTAAAAATGAACTAAATATGCACTTTAGATGTACCTGAAAATTAGGCTAGAAACTATATACAGGAAGCAAACTTGAAACATTTTAATATGACTGAAAAAATCATTTATAGGCTAAAGATTTACAGTTGCCTTAATTTTGGAAGTCATATTTAATTAAAAAAATAAAGCAGGTATCTTTGTTTTTTTTGTATGCATATCTAAACAACATGATTGAAACAGAATCTATCAATTATGAGTAGCTAAATGAATATCTGGGCAACTTCCTGTTAAATACACAATGCAAAATTAAAATGTTCATTGAATTAAGTAAGAATGATACATTAAGGATTTAAGAGTTCAAAAAAAAGTATGAATAGTTCTTTCCCAATTAACTTTGGTAACTGCTTTATAATACACTTTAATATTAAAATACCCAAAAGTTTGTTGAAAAAATTGTATACACACACTAATGAAAAGGTCAAGTAAGATCTACAGACTTGCAAGTGTTCTGTTACTACTCTTTCCTCTCATACCAATACTCCCAATTATATGAATGAGGAAAGCATGTCACAGAATGGTGTTAAAATATAAAACTTTACACCTTTCACTACAATGTAAATGAGACAAATTGCAGTTATTGAAAACCACATTACTTAAATACATTGTTTGACTGCTTTAGGAAAATTAATATTATTGATGCCTTCTGAGACCCCCCTCCCAAAGTCCCAAACCTTGGTACTGCCTCTCTCTTATGCCCAGCCTAGGTGTAGGGAAATTTATTGGCCAATCAGTGATAATTTTGGATTCAAGGTTACACAACATCACTTGGTTTACATGAGAATGGATTTTTAAGACAGTAAAGATCTCAAGGGACAAGCAATTAACATTTGAATACATAGTAGCTGAAGATCATCTATAACAGTGCCCTTTTTCAGGTAAATAATTGTTAGTTTATATATTACCCCAAACATCCATGCAACATCTTCCCTTTTGTCTTCTACTTATATTAGGCTAGGTGTATAATGATACCACAGAAAAGTACAGGACTAGCCCAAAATAACTAAAATTAGCAAGTTCATTAAATATACATAAATATAGTACATGATTTGGCTGCAAATGCGGGCCTGTAATTAATTTAAGACACAATATTTATTGTTAGCAATAGATACCATCACTGATGAATAACAATGTTTCCATGTGTGTCTGCCTATCTTTGTATACCTCTTTCCCATAATATACCTCCTAGTTATAGATGATGTTACATATATTAATGGGAAGACATTCACCCAAAAGTTTCTGTTCCAACCATCATGGTAAATTCAGTCAGTGGTACACAAAAAAGTGTTCTTTACTAATTCTCTAGCCATCTCTCAGCTTAGTCAAGTTGACTATCAAGATGACATATCATAATTGGTTAGTGATACCTTTTTCAAGAAGCAGTAGTGAATGAACCGCAATTTAAATCTGAACCATGTGTATTGTGAAATAAGCAAAATTTAAAATCAATACAATTATACATTACAAGGAGAGATTTGAAATTACTGGCACACGATGAATGAGGACACTCATGATCAAGTACAAATGAATGGTTTTAGTAGTACCTACATTACTAATCTTTCAAAATATGCAACATTGTCATAAGAGTAGATCATCAGTAAACTTTGTGGAATACAAATGTAAAGAATATACAAGATCAATTTTCACTAACAATTCTACATGGAATATACTGTTTCATTATTTTTAAACAACTAAAAATAAAGTAATAAAACCTTGTCCTCAGATTACATTACAAATGCAATGTAAAAAAAGAATGAACAAAAATTTTAAAGTCGGCCATTTGTCACATAGTCTACAGTGACAAAACATGAATTGAAAACTTGAAGTTAAAGAATAGTGTTAGAAATATGTGGAAAGTAGGTACCTGTTTTAAATAGTAGTCAATTAAGAATATATTTTATATGTGAATTTAAGTAGAGACAGAAAGGTATCAATAAACTGACCAGGGAAGAAAACCTCAGAAAATTTAGATGGCATGTGAGATTTAGCAAATTTAGTAGAATTTAGCAAAACTAAATTTCTTACATGCCATCTTGTTTGATAGGCTTAGTATGTTTCCTCGTGAGCAAAAGGGGACAGTGTGACAAGAACAAAATGATGAAGTAAATAGATATAAATTAGACTATAGAAAAGATACAATACCTATTAAGTAGAAGAACTTTTATCCAGTAATTTGGGTGCTCTAGCATTGGATCACCAACAAAGACTTTCTAGGTTTATGAGAGCCAGGCTGAAAGGCAGATACTCTCTGGATTACAGAATTATGTGACTGGACTATAGACACACCCTTAGAATACACCTTTAATCCCAAATAATGAAGGGAAGGTTAGTTTATAGAAGGAAGCAGTCATGCTTGAAAGTGATTTCTGATTGAGTGGCAGACAAAGTGATGAATCAGAGAAAGATTTGACAGAATGAAGCAGAAATAGGATATGCCCAATTCTCACAAGGACAGGAACAATAGTCTGCTTAACAGAAGCACAGGAAGAGTAAGGAAAGTTATTTATCAAGAGTTTCTTACTTGGACAATTTTAGCAAGACAGGTTGCAGAGAAAATAACCTAGACACATATGAAAACAGAATGAAGCAGAGAATGAGAAGGACCCAGAAGATTAAAACATATTGCCAAAATTAGTTTGTGGCCAAACAGAGCAATTCAGGCAGAAGCCGGTTTGAATCACTTAGCTTGCAGAAGAGTTTAGGGCAGAACAGCTGAGTTAAATCAAACAGCAAGAGTTCAGAAAGAGATAAACAAAATTAGGCACAATTCTCCTCTTCTTTGCTCATCTCAGGAAATAAAAACAACATTTACACTATTAGTCAGTACAGACTTTTTTGAGTACTGTAATTATTTTAACAATTATTCTGAGTATTATTGTAATACACAGAAAATTATAAACATCAATGTTCATCTTTTAGTCTAGCTGAAAAATAAATTGATCATAAAGTGAGTGATACCATCTAAAACTATTTCAATAATCCTGGAGAGACACACTAGTAGCTAATATCAGATTGGGTGTACTATAGGTAGTCAAAATGGAATGGTAAAGTCAAGAGTAGTTCAAAGAGTATTGGATATGTGCTGTGGATAAAGGACAACAGTTGAAAATGAACTCAAGATTTTGAAATTTCAGTTGAAATAGTGAAGCTCATAATTAAGTTTAAAAAAGAGAAAACAGGAGCTGAAACTTGAGAATGTTAAATTTAAAAGGTATATGAGAACATTGGGGTCTTTGAAAAATAGCCCAGGAGAACATCAATGTTAGAGGGTAGGAGGTTTCTATGAGGAGATTTACTCGCCTTGAGTTTAAAGAACAATAGACTAAGGTCAAGAAAGCCTCCGGCAGCTCCCTGTTTTCTCCCTCCTCTGGTGTCCAACCTCTTTGCCTTTCTGAATGGAATGAGCATCTTAGCCAGAGTCCTCCTTCCTGATTAGCTTCCTTAGGTGTACCGATTTTAGTATGTTTATCCTATATTATATGGAACCTACCAGAGAAGGTCTCTGAAAGGCTCTACCCTGCAGGGTATTGGAGGCAGATGCTGAGACTCATAGCCAAACTTTGGGCAGAGTGCAGGGATTCTTATGAAAGAAGTGAGAGAAAAGTAAGACCTGGAGAGGACAGGAGCTCCACAAGGACAGAGACATATCCTAAAAGTCTGGGCACAGGTGTCTTTTCTGAAACTGATGCTCCAACCAAGGGCCACTCATGAAGATGGAACCCTGGAACCCTGCAAGGTGGTAGCCTATGGCGGTTCAGTGTCCAAGTGGCCTCCATAGTAATGGGGACAGGGACTTTCTCTGACATGAACTGATTGGCCTGCTCTTTGATCATCTTCCCCTGAGGAGGGAGCAGCCTTACCAAGCCACAGAAGAAGATAATTCAGCCACTCCTGATGAGACCTGATAGACTAGGATCAGAGGAAAGGGGAGGAGGACCTCCCTTAGCAGTGGAATGGGAGAGGGACAGGAGTGGGAAAGAAGGAGGGTGGGTTTGGGAAGGGAGGAGAGAGGGAAGTACAGGAGGTATATAAAGTGAATAAACTGTAATTCATAAAAATAAAAATAATTAAAATAAAAAAGCCATCTGAAACAAATAATCGGTATACGTGTTATCTATTTATTCAAATCCTGGAAATAGGTCAATTGAAATTTTAATGTGAAATAATAACTGAATATGGCAAACTAGTATTGAATTTGATAACTATAGCTTCTGGTTAAGATTATAGATTATAATGTATGTTTTCCACTGGGCTCTCAAAACATCTCTTTTATTCTTAAATATTATTATTCCTGATTTTGATTTGAATAACTGAACAAAAGAAAGACATGATGAATGTAGAGATTCCTCCTCCACTACTGGTGGGAGTGCAAACTTGTACAACCACTTTGGAAATCCATCTAGCACTTTATCAGAAAATTGGGAATAGTGCTACCTCAATATCCAGTTATAACTCTCCTGGGCATAAATCCCAAAGATGACCCACCATTCAGTAAGGACCTTTGCTCAACTATGTTCATAGGAGTTTAATTTGTAATATTCAGAATCTGGAAACAACCTAGATGTACCTCAGTGGAGGAATGGATACAGGTACGTAGAGAATCATAAAATTCAAATCATAAAATAAAAATTAAAAAAAAGAAAATCATAAAATTTGCAGGCAAATAGATGGATTTTGAAGAAAATTTTCTGAGTAAGATAACCCAGAAATAGAAAATCAAGAAAGGTATATACTCACTTATAAGCTGATATTAGCCATATAATATAGGATAGCCACCTATAGACCTAAAGAAGCTAAATAACAAGGAGGATCCTAGGTAAGGTGCTTAAATCTCATTCAGAATGGCAAATAGTATAGACACAAGAAACTGTGGAAGAGAGGAATCCAAATGGGAGCCTAGGATACAGGGTCTTCTGAAATGATTAACCCAACAAGGTTTTGAAGCAGATGCTGAGACTCACAGCCAATCTTTAAGCAGAGTGCAAGGAGCCTTATGGAAGAAGAAAAGGGTGGGAAAAGAGGGCCATGGAGGGGACAGGAACCCCGCAAGGAGACCAACAAAACTAAAATATGTGAGCCCAGGAGTTCCTGAAGAAACTGTTGTACCAACTTAGGATCATGCACGGAGAGGTCATGATCCTGTTTAGATGTAGGCAATGGGCAGCTCAATCTCCATGTGGATCTCTGAGTGAGGGAGCAGGGACTGCCTCTATCATAAACTCAGGTGACTGGTATTGGATCACTCGCCCCTGATGATGCAGCCTTGCCAGGCCATGGAGGAAGAGGATCCAGGCTGTCCTGACAAGACTTAACTAGCTACGAGCAAATGGCCATAATGGAAACCTCCCCCTTTCAGTGGACTAGGGGAAGGGTAAGAGAGTAGGAGGTTGGGACTGAGGGTAGTTGAGTAAGGGAATTTCAATCAGGATATAAAATGAATAAATTGTGAAGAAAAAATAAAAATTAAAAGTAAAAGTAAATAAACAAAGAGATGAGTCATGACAAAAAAGAAAACAAGTGATTCATTTGTAATACTACTTATTCATTATATAAGTTATATAAAAAAGCATTTTCTTGGTGATAAACTATTTATTATTATTATTATTATTATTATTATTATTATTACTACTACTATTTACAATTTATTCACTTTATATTCCAGTTGTAGCCCCCTCCCTCATCTCCTAACAGTCCAACCTTCCCTCCCTCTTTCTTCCTTATCTCTTTTCCCTAGTCCACTGATAGGGGAAGGCCTCCTCCCCTACTGTCTGATCCTAGCCAATCAGGTCCCATCAGGTGTGCCAGGATCCCCTTTCTCTGTGGGCTGGCTTGTCACCACATCAAGGAACAAGCAACCAAGTTCGTCAAAGACTATCTCTTCTCTTAATAGAAAACCTACATAGAAGCTTAGATGTCCCATCAGGACTGCCTAAATCCTTTTTTTTTGGGGGGGGGCTGACTAGGTCACCTCACCAGGGAGATGTGATCAAGAATAAGCAACTGAGTTCATGTCAGAGGCTGTCTCTTTTGTATGGTCTTTGGTTGGTGTATCAGTTTCTGCCCACTGGGCCTTGCTTATTTTTGGCTTTGTTGGTCTCCTTGTGTAGTTCCTGCCCTCTCCTTGTCCTTCTATATCCCTCTTCTTCCATAAAACTGCCTGCTCAAGCCAAACTTTGGATAAACTGTATTTCTTAAAATCAAGCCTTTAAATACTTCTATTTCATGTGTTTTTCTGTGATCCCTCCAGTATATAGCTGAGAATTTTCAACACACATTCAACATATATGTTCTCTGTAATCCATTGATAATAGAAAACCATTGATAATAGAGCCGTTTATAATAAACAACAGGTTCAGATGCGTTAAACTTTTCAAATATTTGCTGTCCATGCTGATGTTCATATTTATTAACATGACAGGAAAGCAAAAATGATTATTGATTAGGACACTATTATCCTCTAAAATGAATAGCTAATCTTAGGAAAGAAGGGGGAGATAGTAAGACCTGGAGAGGACAGGAGCTCCACAAGGAGAGCAACAGAACCAAAAAATCTGGCCATAGGGGTCTATTCTGAGACTGATACTCCAACCAAAGACCATTCATGGATATTACCTAAAACCTCTGCTCAGGTGCAGTCAATGGCAGCTCAGTATTCAAGTGGGTTCTCTAGTAAGGGGAACAGGGACTGTCTCTGACATGAACTCTGTGGCTGGCTTTTTGATCATCTTCCCCTGACAGGGCAGCAGCCTTGCCAGGCCACAGAAGAGGACAATACAGCCAGTCCTGATCATACCTGATGAGCTAGGATCGAACAGAAAGGGAGAAGGACCTCCCCTATCAGTAGAGTTGGATAGGGTCATAGGAGGAGATGAGAGAGGAAGGGTGGGATGGGGAGGGAATGAAGAAGGGGGTTACAGCTGAGATACAAAATGAATAAACTGTAATTAATATATAAAAATTAAAATTTAATAAAGAATTAATAGTGTATGGATTATTCCATTTTCTGGGAAAAGCTGATAAAAGTGATATTCTTATTTAATGAATATATTTATCTTTGTTATTAATGGTAATGAATAATTAATGACTACACCTCCATTTTATGAAATGTTTAATCTCTGAATTAGTTTAAAAACTAGAAATATTCAGAACATTTATGTTTTAGCATAATTAACTGTGTTTTATGTATAATTGAATGTTTTGATGCATTACTTAAATTGCTCCATGATTACATCTCAAAAGGGGAAAAGTTCTTCCTCATCCTGGTTAAATCAAAATGAAAGTCAGCTATACTTAAATTATTGAATAAGTGATCAAATATAGAAAGTTTGTGACATAAAGACATCGGAAACCTAGACTGAACAGTAAACAGTTTAAATGATCAGTTTACCAGAGTGCAAAAGGAATGTGGGAACCTACTATAAATGTTCACTGTGGTAATAATATGGCTATAAAATCAGGTATTTCCAATTTTGAAATGCAAAGCAGTGTTTATTAATCAAAAGTTAATTTGAAGCATGTTGATCTGTGATTAATTTTCTTTGTGAACATTATTGTAAAAGAAGTTGTCATTATCGGGTAGAGTTTAAAAATATCAAGGAACACGGCAGAAGCTATTGATTTATTCAATCATAGTCTAATAAAAATATACAGAACATTTTTCTTCCTTATTAAAGGAAGTAGTCTTTTCAGGTATACATAGTTTGGAGTTGAATTTTCATATCTGTACTCATAGTATTTTAAGAAAGTGAAACTTATTATATCTGTGTCAAGATACCCTTGTATCAAATATAAATTTAGATATTCTAAATCATGGAATTAACTTTAGTTAGTTTGAACTTTAGAACTACTTATGATTTTATGTATAAACTCATAAAGATTAATTTTAAAATGGATATAGTTTCTGCATTTAGAACTGGATCTTATTCTGGAAAGAATATTCTCTACTACATTACACACTGAATGAATGTATGCACTGGCAGATGAAGGAATGGAATAAAGTTAAACTTGGAAGATTAATGAAGATTTACTTTTTGAACAACTCAGCACATTGTGTGAAAATATCTACATGCCTATGACTCATCTAATCTATTAAGTCCTGTGAAATTTTCTCTCTTTTTTATTTTTTATTAATTACATTTTATTCACTTTGTATCCAAGCTGTAGCCCCTTTCTTTCTCCCCTCCCAATCCCACCCTTTCTCTTTCCTTTCCTCCCATGCCCCTCCCCAAGTCCACAGATATGGGAGGTCCCCCTCCCCTTCCCTCTAACCCTAGCTTATCAGGTCTCATTAAGACTGGCTGCATTGTCTTCCTCTGTGGCCTGGTAAGGTTGCTACCCCCTCGGGGGGAGGTGATCAAACAGGCACCCATTGAGTTCATGTCAGAGACAGTACCTGTTACCCTTACCAGGGAACTAACTTGGATACTGAGCTGCCATGGGCTACATCTGTGGAGGTGTTCTAGGTTATCTCCAGGCATGGTTCTTGGTTGAAGTTTCAGTCTCAGAAAAGAACCCTGTGGACAGATTTTTTGGTTCTGTTGCTCTCCTTGTGGAGCTCCTGTTCCCTCCAAGTCTTTCTATAAGAAGGTGGAGACAGAAAGTCCTCTGGCATTTTCAGAGGGTCTTAAAGTCACAGTCAAATCTACTGCAATGAACGATAAGCAGCAAGTAAAAAGAATCTTTGAAACTTCTCATTTTTGTAAGACTCAATCTGAGGAGTCTATTGCTTAGATAAATTCCAAATTTCTAGAAAGCTAACACCCAATTAAGAGAGAAATGTCAATGTTTTTTTTTTTCATTTTTAAGCTTACAGTGTGCCTGTTTGAGTCCATGATAAGATGGCAAAACATAAACAAACAAATAAATAAGTAAATAAATAAATAAAGTAATTAATTAATAAACACACAAACAAGCAAACATGTATCTGGTTCATTCTCTTATTTTTTTCTTCACTGTCTTTTACTGCTATTACTTTGACATTATTATCATCATTATTATTTTCAGTTTATTTACTTTGTATTCTAGTTGTAGCTCTTTCCATCATCTCCTCCAGATCCTACCCTCCCTGCTTCTTCCTCCCCCATATGTCTTACCTAGTCCACAGATTGCAGAGGTCCCCCTCCTCTACAAGAGGAGAGGTTCCATCAAGGTTACCTGGATCTTCTTCTTGTGTGGTCTGGCTAGGTCACTGGCTAGAAAGAAGTGATCAAGAAGCAGGCAACCGAGTTCATATCAGAGACTGTCTTTTACTCCTCTTACTAGGGAACCCACATGGAGTTTGCGCTTTCTATGGGCTACATCTGAGTAGGGTTCTAGGACCTCTCCATGTATAGTCTTTGGTTGATGCATCAGTCTACAGTCCTCACCTGGACCTATTTATTTATTTATTTATTTATTCATTTATTTATTTTTATTTTTATTTTTAGTATTTTGATCTCCTTGTGGGTCTCCCATCTCCTTGAAATCCCTTTGTATCACCCTTCTTCCATAAGACTCCCTGTGATCTGTCCAAAGTTTGGCTGTGAGTCTCTGCATCTGCTTTGATCTCCTGCTGGGTGGAGTCTTTTAGAGGACACTTGTGGTAGATTTCCCATCTTGTTCCCGCTCTTCTACCATTTCCAGGGTCTACCCTGTTTACCCTTCTGAATGAGAATTAAGTATCTCTCCTAGGGTCCTCGTTGCTTAGCTTTTTTTGGTCTATAGATTTCAGTATGTTTATCCTGTATTATATGGCTAATATCCACTTATAAGTAAGTATATAACATGCTTGTCTCTTTGCTTCTGGGATACCTAACTCAGGATGAGCTTTCCTAGTTCCATATATTTGGAAGCCCTCTCTTTTTTGAAGGAAAACTGAAAAGCAGGAATTCTAATGGAGAAGGGAGGTTGCTGGGGAACGGTTGGAGGAGAATCTGTGTTCAGGATGTATTGAATGAGAGAAGATTATATTTCAAGTTCAAAAATAAAAGTAATGCAAAATATATCTAATGTCAACGCTACAAAACCAATTCAAGAGAAATTTATTTTTAACAAAGATTTCCTAATAATATTGAAAATGTTTCTTTAAGTAGATCTACAATATGATTAAAAGAAACACACATTGAAATACCAGGGCAAATACTTGTCCACCTGTTAGCACTGAAAGACAACACTGGAATAAGGACAAATTTTATATCTGAGTCATAAAAATAATTTAATAAATGCAATATAACACATTAATATATAATACTTTGATTTCAACAGATAGCCAAAATATTTGAAAAATCCAACTTTATCATTTTATAAACATTTTAATAAACTATGACTGATAGACAAGCTTCTCAACTTGAAAGTTTGAAAAGCTTTCTGCTTGAGATTGAGAAAATGGTGATACTCATATATGTTACTTTTGTTCCTTATTGCTCATAAATTATTAGCAAACATGATTAATTAGCAAACAAACAATATATTTAAGGACCAAAGAAGAGTACATTTTTATATCTGCAAGAGACAAAATTAATAACATGTAACAATCCAGAGAATCTGCAGAACAACACAAATAATTCATGAATACATTTTTGGAGACTGTATGCTATCGGGTAAAGGATATACACAGTCATTGCATTCTTATGTTAAGGGAAAATAGCTAGAAAAAAATAATCTAATTACAGAATTTAAGTCAATTGAGATAAAGTACCTTAGGACCAGAACAAATATAACCTTGCCAAAGATTTCCATACAATAAGTATATTGCCACAAAACAGTGATATCTGAATACATATATAAATAGAGTCCTTTAAGTTCATTTTATAGTTAATCTCTATTTATTTATTTGTTTATTTATTTATTATAATTTATTCACTTGTATCCAGATTGTAGCCCTCCGTCAACTCTTCCCATTCTCACCCACCCTCCTGCTTTTTCCCTATGCCTCTTTCCTAGTCCACTGATAGGGGAGGACCTCCTCCCCTTCTATTTGTTCATAGCCTGTTAGGTTTCATCAGAGCTGGCTCATCATCTTTCTTTCTGTTACTTTCTATTAAACAAATATACTTTGAAATTATGAACTGAAAATGTGCCTAACCTATTGTAACCTTGGTTTACCATGCCAGAGCATTGTATAATATCACTTGCTCTCTCTTTAGATTGTGCAAATGACCAAAAGATGGTGTATGAAACAGAAGTCCAGAATTATTACACTGTCATCCTTCATTTTCATTAAGATATTTGACAAAATTTCCAAGTCAAGTCAATGAGTAAGGAAAATATTTCAACCAATACCTAGAAAACAATAGGAATAAGTCTACATATTTAATTTGAAATGAATGACTACTTATCCAAAGTCTACACACACACACAATCATATGTATTGCATTATAAAAGTACATTATAAGACAACTCAATGTCTAGAAAATTACCATAAGGTGAATCTATGTTAACTCAACATAAACATGGTTCATACAGACCTAAGCAAATGTTATTAAAGAAAATATTTTGAACTCATAGCACTAAAATTGTGTAGGGCTGGTTTAAGTAGTAACATTAAAAACATCAGAACATATCAATAAAAATAATAATATCTAAATTAAACAATATAATAAGATAACTTATTTAATTTTGTTATGTGACAAGTTAACTTAATGAAGAAATGGGAAAATAATTAAAGAGAAACTTCATCAAGTAAAGAGATAATAAAAATAAGCCTAACTTATGGTATCTACTTAAATGACTATAATTAAAGGAGAGGAAACATTTATTATCACCATAAAATATTGATGAAAATGTAAAGTAACTGGAAATCTCAAACACTGAGGAGACTAATATGGAATTTCATAGCAGAAATTCATATTTTTGGAAGATAAGTGTGACAAAGTTGGAGTATTTACTTTATCATTTAACTTCTCTTCATTCTAAAATGCCATCAACAAAGTCAAAAATTATAGATCATAAAAAATATTAGGTGAGCAATAACAAACTATGACTATTATGTGCATTCAACATCCAGGTTCATGAACCATGAATAGAGAATATTCTTCAATCATTTGATTGTTAATTATCAAAAGCAGTAGTATATGTGAAAGGAACACATCCAGGGACAGTGGCGATTTTGTAGGCTTAAAAACTCTTCACTCCAATCATTATTTAAAATATATATATACCCAGCTAAGCCAGAGGAGTTTGTTGAGACTGAAGCATCAAAAATGATCATGCATGAACTGGACCTAGGTCCCATACAAAGATGTAGCAGATGGGAAGCTTAGGCCTCATGTGTATCCTCTAGTAAGGGAAGTGGGAACCACATTGGATAGGGATACACTTGTCAGATTTTTGATCACTTTCCCCTGGAGGGATTCCCTTCCCAAAACACAGAGGAAGAGGATACACTAAGTCGTGATGTATTTTTTTTTAATTTTATTTTTCTTATTAGTTACATTTTGTTAACTCTGTGTCCCAGCTGTATCCCCTCCCTCATTCCCTCCCCAACCCCACACTCCCTCCCTGTTCTCCTCCCTGCCCCTTTCCAAGTCCACTGATAGAGGAGGACCTCCTACCCTTTCATTTGACCCTGTTTTATCAGGTATCTTCAGGGCTGGCTGCAAAGTCCTCCTCTGTGGTCTGATGTAATTTGATGAGCTAGGCTAGATGGGAAAGGCAGCTCCCTTTTCTAAGGAAAAGGGAAGGGGGAAAGGGGTGAGAAGGAAGGGTAGGACTTGGAGGGGTGGTGGTATGGGGCAACAAAAAATGTAAAATGAATATGAAACTGACATTCAACCAAGGACCATGTATGGATATAACCTAGAACCTCTGCTCGGATGTAGCCTGTGGTAGCTCAGTAACCAATTGGTTTCCCAAAGTGAGGGGAACAAGGACTATTTCTAACAGGAACTCAATGAAGATACCTGATAAAACAGGATCAGATGAATGGGGGGAGGTCCCCCCCTATCAGTGGACTTGGAAAGGGGCACAGTGGTGATGAGGGAGGGAGGGAGGGACTGGGAGGGAATGAGGGTTCGGGGCACGGCTGGGATACAGATTTAATAAAATGTAACTGATAAAAAAATTAAAAAAATAATAAAATAAAATAAAACAGTTCAAAAAAAATAAAAATTAACAATGAAAAAAAAAAGAATATAGAATATACAGACACATATGTATATGTTCATGTGAATTTATCAAGAGCACATTCCTAAAGTTATGCTTCACATGATATCATAAAAGATACTTTTTATGTAGTTTAGGAAAATGTTTGAAATAAAACAGTAATATCCTAATGTATGTATTATGAAAATTTGGTTGTTTCTATATTAGTTAGCTGTGTTGAGGAGGCAGTTCTAATATATCTATCACAGATACTATTCTTGTATGGTAACAAGAAATGCAATAATATGCATGGTAGGGGAGAAAAAAAACAATCATAGTAGGACTTATGCTGTGGAATCATATATCATGTTTAAACCAAGTTATTTGAAATTAGTTTATATGACAGCACCTGAATGTTTCTTTTAGGAAAATAAATGGTGCTCAATCATCATTTCTATGCTAAGGAATAAGATGTTGGCCTATATCCAATAGATTTAAATGAACAAAGCCCCCAATCAAATTGCTAAGTCTCTTATACAGAAAATAGGAATGCAAAATTGTGCTGATTCAATTAAAAAAATGGTAGAATATGAAAGAGACCATTTAAATTATAAAACGAAAATAAGAATGCATTGTAAATTTTTAATAATTAACTCAGTTATGTGTTTACATGGACTTAATAACGTACTTAAATCCTAGGTTGTATGTTCTTTACGACCATTTAAAGTTGTAATATTAATAATTCTAAAATAACCGTTCGCTTAAACTCCTCTTGGTTCTGCTAGTGACAATGGCTAAACCTACTGGTTCCTTCTTCTTCTTCTTCTTCTTCTTCTTCTTCTTCTTCTTCTTCTTCTTCTTCTTTTTCTTCTTTTTTTGGCTTTCCACATAGAGTAGTGCTATGCAAAATGAAACTAATGAAAACCACAGTGCAAACCATATTTATAGCTTTGCATTGTCTAATAAAAGATAAATCTTAAATAAAATTTTGGAGAAATTAATCATAATAATATGTTCACATTTAGTATAATATATGCAACATATCTAATGTGGCCATTTTAAATAAATATCAATGAGATACTTGACAATTCTTTTTGTTTTGACTTGATACTTATTTTGTATTTAAACTGAAAATAGTTTTCAATTTATTTCAAATGCTCAACAGCCACACATAACTGGTAATTCAGTACTCTACAGATTTAGATGATTTTTACATTTTTTTTCATTCCTAAAGACAGTGAAAATATTTGCATATTTATTTTGTGCCTACATGTTATCATAAAAAATTCATTGATATAGAAACTCAGTTAAATAAAGACTGAACAGAACAAAACAAAACTAAACTAAAAAACTTGCATAAGAAAAGAACTTCATGGATGTTTTGTGTGTGGGATATTTCTGATTTTATTTTCTCTTTGAGAGATGTATCAATTTCTGCAATAGTATTTTTAACATAAGAACACATCTAACATAAATCAGGACATCACCTAACTAAAGCAATAAGACAACTAAGGGAGATCAAGGGGATACAAATCGGAAAAGAAGAGGTCAAAGTGTTACTATTTGCAGATGATATGATAGTCTACATGAGCGACCCCAAAAATTCAACCAGAGAACTCCTTCACCTGATGAACACCTTCAGCAAAGTGGCAGGATACAAAATCAACTCAAAAAAATCAAAAGCCTCCCCGTATGCCAAAGATAAAAGGGCCGAGAAAGAAATCAGGGAAATAACATCCTCCACAATAGCCACTAATAACATAAAATAACTTGGGGTGACTCTAACCAAGCAAGTGAAAGACCTGTTGAAAAAAACTTTAAGTCTCTGAAGAAAGAAATTGAAGAAGATATCAGAAGATGGAGAGATCTCCCACTCTCATGGATTGGTAGGATTAAAATTGTGAAAATGGCCATCCTGCCAAAAGCAATCTACAGATTCAACAAAATTGCCATCAAAATACCAACTCAGTTCTTTACAGACCTTGAAAGAAAGACTCTCAGCTTCATATGGAGAAACAAAAAACCAGGATCTCCAAAACAATCCTGTACAACAAATGATCATGTGGAGGTATCTCCATCCCTGATCTCAAGCTGTACTACAGAGCAATAATAATCAAAACTGCATGGTATTGGCATAGAAACAGAAAGGAGGATCAATGGAACTGAATAGAAGACCCAAAATTAAGCCACACACCTATAAATACTTGATTTTTTGATAAATAAGCCAAAATCATTCAATGGAAAGAAGACAGAATCTTCAACAAATGGTGCTGGTCCAACTGGATGTCTACATGCAGAAAAATGAAAATGGATCCATATTAATCACCCTGCACAAAACGTCCAAGTGGATCAAGGACCTCAACATAAACCAGATTCTCTAAATCGGTTAGAAGAAAAAGTAGGAAAGAGCCTAGAACTCATTGGCACAGGAAACAACTTCCTGAACAGAACACCAACAACACAAGCTCTAAGACCAACAATCAATAAATGGGACCTCATGAAACTGAAAAGCTTCTGTAAAGCAAAAATACATTGTCGTCAGAACAAAACGACAGCCTACAGACTGGGAAAGGATCTTCACCAATCCTATATCTGACAGAGGGCTGATATCCAGTACATATAAAGAACTAAAGAAATTAAAAAGCAATAAATCAAGTAATCCAATTAAAAATGGGGAACAGAGCTAAACAGAGAATTCTCTGTAGAGAAATATAGAATGGCAGAGAAACACTTAAAGAGATGCTCAACATCCTTAGTCATCAGGGAAATGCAAATCAAAAAGACACTGTGATTTCACCTTATACCATCAGAATGGATAGGATGGATAACTCAAGCTGGTTCTTTGTGAAAATCAACAAGATAGACAAGCCCTTAGCCAAACTAGCAAAATGGCAGAGAGACACTATCCAAATCATCAAAATCAGAAATGAAAAAGGACGACAGACACTGAGGAAATCCAAACAATCATTAGATCTTACTACAAAAGCCTATATGCCATAAAATATGAAAATCTAAATGAAATGGACAATTTTCTTGATAGATTCAATCTATGTAAATTAAGTCAAGATCAGGTAGAAATATTGAATAGTCCCATATCCCCTAAGGAAATAAAAGCAGTCATCAAAATCCTCCTTTCCAAAAAAAGCTCAGGGACAGATGGTTTCAGCGAAGAATTCTACCAGACTTTCAGAGAAGAGCTAACTCCAATTCTCTTCAAAATATTCCACAAAATAGAAAAAAAAACCCAAAAAACAAAACAAAACAAAACAAAACAAAAAACAAAACAAAACGAAAATTGCCCAACTCATTCTATGAAACCACAGTCACCTTGATACCTAAATCACACAAAGACCCACCAAAAAAAGAAAACTTCAGACCTATCTCTCTTATGAACATTGATGCAAAAATACTCAATAAAATACTTGCAAACAGAATTCAAGAACACATCAAAGACATCATCCACTACAACCAATTAGGTTTCATCCCAGGCATGCAGGGGTGGTTCAATATATGGAAATCCATAAATGTGATACACCACATAAACAAACTGAAGGAGAAAATACACATGATCATCTCCTTAGATGCTGAAAAGGTATTTGACAAAATCCAGCATCCATTCATGTTTAAAGTATTGGAGAGATCAGGGATACAAGGCACATACCTGAACATAGTAAAGGCGATATACAACAAGCCTATAGCCAACATCAAACTCAATGGAGAGAAACTTAAATCATTCCCACTTAAATCAGGGACAAGGCAAGGTTGTCCACTCTCTCCATATCTTTTCAACATTGTTCTTGAAGTCCTAGCTAGAGCAATAAGACAATTGAAGGAAATCAAGTGGATACAGATTGGAAAGGAAAAAGTCAAATTATCGATATTTGCAGATGATATGATTGTATACCTGAGTGACACCAAAACCTCTACCAGGGAACTCCTAAGGCTGATAAACACCTTCAGCAAAGTGGCTGGATACAAAATTAACTCAAAGAAAGAAATCAGTAGCCTTCCTGTATATAAAGGACAAAAAGGCTGAGAAAGAAATTAGGGAAACAACACCCTTCACAATAGCCACAAAGGACATAAAGTACCTTGGTGTAAATCTAACCAAGCAAGTCAATCCTCACTTAGACAAATGGGAATTACATTGGATGTAGGAAAAAACAAGAAACAGGACAGGAGCTTAACATAGAGGGCCTATGAAAGACTCTACCTAGCCGTGTATTAAAGATGCTGAGACTCATAAGCAAACCTTCTGTGTAATGTAGGGAATCATATGAAAGAAGGGGGAGTTAGTATGACCTGGAGAGGATAGGATCTCCACAAGGACTTAATATATTTGGACACAGGAGTCTTTTAAGAGACTGTTTCTCCAAACAAGGACCAGGTATGAATATAACCTAGTACCCCTGCTCCGTTGTAGCCCATGGTAGCTCAGTATCCAAGTGGGTACCCTAAGAAGGGGAACAGTGACTATTTCTGACATGAACTGAAAGGCTGGCTCTTTGACACCCCCCAAGGAGGGGCAGCTTTGCTAGGCCACAGAGGAGGACATTGCAGCCAGTCCTGAAGATACTGATAAGCTAGGGTCATATTTAAGAGGAGGAGGACTTTCCCTATCAGTGGACAACTCTGAGATTCCATCTTACACTGATCAAAATGGCTAAGATAAAAAACTCAAGTGACAAGACATGCTGAAGAGGATGTGGTGAAAGGTATTCCTCCTCCATTGCATATGAGAGTACAAACTTGTACAACAACTAAGGAAATCAATCTGCTGCTTTCTCAGAAAGCTATACCACTCCTGGATGTATACCTAAAAGATGCTCCACCATTGAACAAAGACATTTGCTCAGCTATGTTCATAGCAGCTTTAATTGCAATAGACAGAACCTGTATACAACCTATATGTCCCTCAACTGAAGAATAGATGCAGAAATTGTGACATATTTTCGCAATGGAATCATACTCAGCTATTAAAAAAAAGGAAATAATGAAATTTATTTATTTATTTATTTATTTATTTATTTTTATTTTTGTCAGTTACATTTTATTAATTCTGTATCCCAGCCGTGCCCCGAACCTTCATTCCCTCCCAGTACCTCCCTCCCTCCCTCATCACCACTGTGCCCCTTTCCAAGTCCACTGATGGTGGGGGGACCTCCCCCCATTCATCTGATCCTGTTTTATCAGGTATCTTCATTGAGTTCCTGTTAGAAATAGTCCTTGTTCCCCTCACTTTGGGAAACCAATTGGTTACTGAGCTAC
>REGO01000499.1:288531-309410 GCA_010120015.1 Rhombomys opimus | reverse complement strand
AATCAATTAGAAACAAATAAAACTATCCAAAGAATCAATGAAACAAAAAGCTGGTTCTTTGAGAAAATCAACAAGATAGACAAACCCTTAGCCAAACTAACTAAAACGCAGAGAGAAACTATCTAAATCAGCAAAATCAGAAATGAAAATAGGGACATAACCACAGACACTGAGGAAATCCAAACAATTATTAGGAAATCATGAAATTTAAAAGCAAATGATAGAACTAGAAAAGATCATCGTGAGTGAGGTAGCCCAGAAACAGAAGACAGATATAGTACTCACTCACTTACTATTAACCATATAATATAAGATAGCCATAGTAAAATCTACAGTCCTAAAGAAACTAATCAATAAGAATGACCCTATGGAGGCTGCTTAAATCTCAGGCAGGATGGCAAAAAGGATAGACACGAGAAGTGGTGAAGGAGAGGTAACAGCAAGGGCACCTACTATAGAAGGTCTTATGAAAGGCTCCATCATGCAGAGGATTTAAGCAGATGCTGAAACTCACAGCCAACCTTTGGGCACAGCATAGGGAGTCTTACAGAAGAAGTGGGGGCAGATAAAAGGACATGGAGAGGACAGGAGCCACACAAGGAGCCCAAGAAAGCTAAAAATTCTGAGCTCAGAGGTCCCTGAAGAGATTGATGTGCCAACCAAGGACCATGCATTGTGAATACCTACACCCCCTTCTAAGATGTAGCTGATTAGCAACTCAGTCTCCATTTGGGTGCCTGAGTAACAGTAGCAGGTACTGCCTCTGTCATGAACTGGATTGTTTGCTCTTAATCACTTGCCCCCGGTAATGTGGTCTTGTCAGGCCACAGGGGAACAGGATCCAGCCTGTTGAGGATACTTGATAAGCTGTGGGCTAATTGCAGAGAGGAGAACTCCCCCTTTCAGTAGACTCTGGGAAGGTGATAGAGGGGAAGAGGCAGGGAGGGTAGGATGGGGAGAAGTTGAGGGAGAAGCTTCAATCAGGATATATAATGAATAAATTTTGAAAAAAAATTAAAAATATAAAAAAACAAAAAATTATAAATTATCTAAACCACAAATTCTATAATATATGTCATGCTATAATATATAACATGTATATATAATCTATATTTAATATAATATTTTATGTGGTAATTTGTATAGTCAATATCTTACAACTTTAAGAGTGTACTAGAAATAAAAAAAAAGAATTAGAAGTTGTTGTGTGTTGTCAATTTGCTCATAGAAATTTACCAGAAATCTACTCCCCAAATCTTAAATGTTGCTTTTCTATAAAAGGAAAGAGAGCAATGTATTTACAGATAATACAGAAATTAATTAGTTTAAGAAAGTAATTATCATGCTGCTGTTCTTAGGACATGTTTTGACTCGTAGCTGCAGAACAAGTTGTACAGATTAAAAGTGATTGTAAACTGCCCTTTTGTTCCTAGCACTAAAAAGCAAGATGTTGTATGCAGTGTCAAACTGTTTTTGTTGTTTAATAGACTCCCAGTCTAAGAAATGATTGTTATACCTGAATAGAATGACTTTTGGGATTCTGTGCTGTCAAAATTTAATTCCAAAATAATAGTTCAAGTTTTATTGCCTACTTCTTGTAATAGGCAAGAAAAATTATTCTAAAATACCCCATGAATGTGGTGTTTATGATAAATATTATTTATGGTACTTCTACAAAATGTTGCCCTGATCATATGATTTTGATAAAAAGTATTCAGGGTTTGTCTCTTATGCACAAAGCATATTTGCAAGACACTAGACCAGAGGCAGGGCAACGATTTAATGTTTTTGAACTCTCCAAATGGAACTATTATACATTAAAAAATAAAAATTTGGAACAGCTTGACATTTTTATTTGAAAAATAGCTTCTAAGCATGTGGAACTGAAACTTGTTTCAGGAAATAATGAGAATGCTGGAGAAAAATAAAAGCATACTTAGGTCATCCTGAAATATACTTAAACATCCATTTAGTGGAGTACGAAAATTCTGGGGCTGTTAACAATTACTTCTGTCTTCCAAGAATTTATTTCCCAAAGAAACTAGTATATGTATATTGTAGTAGTTCTACTAAACAAAACAGTTCATTCATCCACTTATTCGTGAATTTTAAGTGTCTGGATGTTTTGGGCACTCCTAGGCAGTAAGATGGTGATAACCTTCCAGTGAATACTATTGAAAAGAAATTTCAGTTTGCCACAATAACAAAAATATGTGCTTTCTGCAACAATTATATCTTCTTTACAGTAAGATGATTTATTTATTTTATGTGTTTTGCTTATAAAGTAAAGAAGTCATTTAATACAGGAACATTTCCTAATGCTTTTGAATTCTGCAGAAAATACTGAACTCATGTGCATTGTCGGATGATTTACATGAAGCCTGAATTATATCATAGAGTTTTCTGCTCACAGATCATAAAAGAAACAAATAAGTACCAAAAAGTAAAACCAATAATGGCTGTAGATATTATAGCTGATACATATTCATCAAATGACTCTAGTACTTTTCTGAAAGTTCTAAAACTTTCTATCCATTTTTGGCTGTTGTCACATTCTTCTGATTATTTTTGTTGTTAATATTTAATAAATGTGTTACTGGAGTCATCATTCACTTATCTGGGTTAAACACAAAAAGGTTATTTAGTCTGTATGCTCAACTCACTTTCTACAGAGTATGTGCATTTGAAAGGCAAGACTATTGCCCAAAATGACAGCACAGTGATTACATAATAGCACAATATATAAAGGAATAAAAATAGAGGGATTAATATTACATAGAGGAAGTGACTAGTAAAATGTTTGGCAGTTATCCAGATATATTTATACATAATTTCATGTCACTTGTTTAGATTTTTTATATACAACAATTAATGAGATTGGGTTCATAGGTCAGACATTTAAATTGATTGCCCAAAAGGAGTTGTAGAAAATTGTCACTGCTTTAATTTCTAATAAATAAGAATTCATAACACTCTTGAAAGTCCATTGATTTCCTGTAGGTTACTAAGAAAAATTTAGAATGGAATTGTATAACCCTGAGAAACTATTGAACTGATGACAACTGGATGGTTAGCCAGTTGCATAAGATTGTAGTATGAAAGGAGAACAAACTGGAAAGGTTGGAATTGGATGACATATCTTTAAACATCAAACTTTAAAAGTGCAGAATATACAGATATATTTCATATCCAAGTATATTTTTGTGAATTATTAGGGAATTAAAAGGCAGCTTTTATGTTTGAACTAATACAGCAATACCAGTTCATAAAATTAATCCTGTAATATGTATACTATATATCTCATTTTTTCATAGACTAATTAGGATTATTTGAGCATTTTGACTCACTTATTCACTCTGTTAATCTCTATCTGACAAGCTAAAAAATGGACTTTATCAGTTTCAATTCAGGTCCACATTTATTCCATCTTACACATTCTTTATTTCTGTGGTTCTAGGCTTCAAAATGGAATAATCTGGCTGAATGTAAAACTGAACTTTCTGAAATAAGTGTGTCAGTGATTTCTTTGCTTATAGAAAGCAATCTGAGCTGGTAGGAACACGATACAGATGTGGTAGTGAAGATTTCTAAACCAATATTTTCGATTAGATGACTGGCTATGCTCATTCCAACTGTCAGATTCTATAATTTGGTTAATAAATTACTTTAAAACTTTAGCTCAGGGAAGCATATAACATAATTGCAGGTTTTCATCTCTCCCTCAGATCCCAAAAATAAAAATGTCATAGTCTATTAATGAACTCTGAAGCAGAACATTGTTGAGGTCTCCCTTCCCTCCTGTTCCCATCTCCATTGGATTATACAGACATTATCTCTTTAACCTATAGGTCTTTTGTCTTTGCATTATGGCTTCCAGCTTAGTATTTATATGTGATTCCTGAGTGTGCCAATGAGTGGGTTTTTGTTTCTTGTACATTCTTTGGGGTTCTTTCCTTCTGTTTGTTTGATTTATCCAATTCTGATGTGTTAGATTTTATTCCAATTGTTATATTTTATATTGTTATGGCTTGTTATGATCTCTTGGCCTTTTTTCATTTTTTTTAATGAAAGACATCTCCTTCTAATGGGAGATAGAGAGACTGAACTGGCAATCTTCTATAACAAGGAAAGGCTCTGGGCAGTGAGACTTCGGCATAAACCCATCTACAAAACGTTTGGTCTACAATTTGTTCTGACTACAAGATATTCTGGAGTAATCATGAGGCAGAACTTGTGGGGTTGGTCAGTCAATGACTAATCCAACTTGAGGTACACATTATAAAATGGAACCCACACCTGGCACTGCCTGGATGGCCAGGAATCAGATACTAGGAAAGCCCGAAGACTCAAACATGAATGACAAAAATAGTCAATGAAATAATTCCTAATGATATTCTTTTATACCCATAGATTAGTATCTAGCTCAGTTGTCATGAGAGAGGTGTCACCAAGAAACTGATAGGAAGATATGCATACAACCACAGTCAAACACTAGACATAGCCATGAGTACCCCACAGAAGATTGGGAAGAAGGGTTATAGGAGCCAGAGGAGTAGAGAAAAACAAAAGAACATGACCCATAGAACCATTTCACAGGGGTGCACAGAGACTGCAGTGACAATCATGGACCCTGTACAGGTCAAAACTAGGTTCTTTGCATATTCATTATGGTTTTGTGGCTTTGTGTTCTAATGGGAATCCTAGCAATGGAGTGGTCAGTGTTTCTTTTACCTGCACTTGGCAGCCATTTCCCTCTACTGTTTTGCTTTGTCCGGCCTTGGTGTAAGGGTTTGTGTCTAGTCTTATTTTCTTTGGTCATGTTCTGTGAATATCTCTGAGAGGTCTGCTTTTGTTTAGATGGGAAAAAAGCAATGTTTATCTGGGGGAGAGAATAGGTTGGGAGAGTTACTGAGATGAGTGTAGAGAGGGGAAATTGTTTTGCATGGCACTTAATTATGAAAGAAAAAAAGAAAAGAAAAGAAAAACTAAACATAAAAAAAAAAAAAAAACAGAAAAAGGGTAGATCCAGATGGGAGAGGGGGTGTGAAGCAACTGGAAGGTGTTGAAGCAGTGGAAACTGTAATCACATTTTATAATACTGGAAAATATTTTTAATAAAGACAAAAGTTGTTCGTTGATTATGTTATTTTGAGCCTATTTTAAATGAATTTATAATGAATGAATTCCTGTAAAATAGCTCAGAGCAGAGGTAAACACTGTCTTTAAATCATTTTTCTCTTTAATTTGAGTGCTCTTGATATTTCTTTCTAATGTATATGAAGTCTGAGAGATTGACCTGCTTACAAAAGTAAAGATAAACAAGAAAGAGGACATGGGGTAAGATAATCAACCCTCACTTAGAAAGATAAATGGGATGGACATTGGATGTAGGAGAAAACAAGTAACAGGACAGGAGCCTACCTCAGAGGGCCTCTGAAAGACTCTACCTAGCAGTGTATCAAAGCAGATACTAAGACTCATAACCAAATCTTTGGCAGAGTGCAGAGAATCATATGAAAGAAGGGGGAGTTAGTATGACATGGAAAGGATAGGATCTCCACAAGGACCAATTATATCTGGGCACAGGGGTCTTTTCTGAGACTGACACTCCACCAAGGACCATGTATGGATATAACCTAGAACCTCTGCTTGGATGTAGCCCATGGTAGCTCAGTAACCAATTGGTTTCCCATAGTAAGGGGAAGAGGGACTATTTCTGACAGGAAATCAATGGCAGGCTCTTTGACCTTCCCACCCCCCAAGGGAGGAGCAGTCCTGCTAGGCCACAGAGGAGGACTTTGCAGCCAGTCCTGAAGATACCTGATAAAACAGGGTTAGATGAAAGAGGAGGAGGTATTCCTCTTTGTCTGGCAAGGTCGCAACCCCCAGGAGGAGGTGATGAGAGAACTGTCACTGAGGTCATGCCAAAGAAAGCCCCTGTTCTCCTTATAGGAAACCACTTGGATACTGAGTCTATGGTTTACATCTGAGGCAGGATATTACGTCTTCTTCATTCACTGTCCTTGGTTGAGCTATCAGTCTCTGGAGCGCCAACAGGACTCAGTTTTTTTTTGGCTTTGTTGGTCTCCTTGTGGAACTCCTTTTCCCTCCAGGTCTTTCTATGCCCCTTCTGCATTCATAAGATTCAGTGTATTCTGCCCAATGTTTGGTTATGAGTCTCAGCCTCTGCTTTGATACCCCAATCAGTAAAGTCGTTCAGAGGCCTTCTGTGGTAGGCTCCTATCCTGTTCCCTATCTTCTGCTTTTTACGTCTATCACATTTGTCCTTCGGAATGAGGAATGACCATCTTCCCTAAGGTCTTCCTTGTTGTTTAGCTTCTTTAAGAGTATAGATTTTAGTATGTTTATCCTATATTATGTGACTAATATCCACTTATGAGAGAGTCTACACCATGTGTGTCTTTCTGCTTCTGGGTTAACTCACTGGAGATGATCTTTTCTAATTCCCACCATTTGCCTGCAAATTTCATGATTTCTTTGTTTTTAGAAGCTGACTAGTATTCTATTGTGTAAATGTACTACAATTTCTGTATCTATTCCTCTCTTGAGGGACATTTAGGTTGTTTCCAGCTTCTGGCTATTATAAATGAAGCTGTAACACACATGGCTGAGCAAATGTCCCTTTTGTATAGTTGAGTATATTTTGGATAAATGCCTAGAAGTGGTATATCTGGATCTTGTGGCAGCATTATTCCTAATTGTCTGAGAAAGCACCAGATTATTTTCCAAATTGGTTGCACAAGTTTACATTCCTACTAGCGAAGGAGGAGATTTCCCTTTTCTTCAGATCTCTCCAGCATGTGTTTTCACTTCAGTTTTTTAACTTATCCTTTCTGATGGGTGTGAGGTGAAATCTCAGGGTTGTTTTGACTTGCAACTCCCTGATGACTAACTAGGTTGAACATTTCTTTAAGTGTTAATCTACAGTGCAATATTCTTCTATTGAGAATTCTGATTAGCTTTGTACCTCAGTTTTTAATTGGATTACTTGGTTTGTTGTCATTTAAATTTTTGAGTTCCTATATCCTGGATATTAGCCCTTTGTCAGATGCAGGGATGGTGAAGATCTATTCCCACTCTGTAGGCTGTCATTTTGTTCTGATGACAATGTTCTTTGCTTTCCAGAAGCTTTTCAATTTCATGAGATTTATTGATTGTTGTTCTTATAGCCTGTGCTGTTTGTGTTCTTTTCAGGAAGTTGTCTCCTGTGCTAAGGAGGTTAAGGGTCTTCCCCAAATTTTCTTCTAACAATTTTAGTGTGTCTCGTTTTATATTGAGGTCTTTGATCCACTTGGACTTTAGTTTTGTTCAGGAAAATAAATATGCATTTATTTGAATTTTTCTACATGTACACATCCAGTTAGACCAGCATCATTTGTTGAAGATGCTATTTTTTCCCCATTGCATTGTTTTTGCTTCTTTGTCAAAAATGAATGTTCCTTAGGTGTGTGGGTTTATTTCTGTGCCTTGTAATCGATTCTGTTGATCCTCCAGCCGGTTTTTCTGCCAATAATATGCAGTTTTTTTATTATTTTTTCTCTAGAGTACAACTTGAGATCAGGGATGGAAATACTTCCAGATGATCTGTTATTGTACAGGATTTGTTTTAGCAAATTTGGGTTTTTGTTTTTCCATATGAAATTGAGAATTGTTCTTTCAGGTTTTGTAAAGAATTTTGTTGGTATTTTGATGGAAATTACATTGAATCTGTAGATTGCTTTTGGTAGGATGGCCATTTTTACTATGTTAAGCCTACCAATCCAGGAGCATGGGAGATCTTTCCATGTGCTGATATCTTTTCAATTTCTTTCTTCAGAGGCTTGAAGTTAATTTTTTTCATACAGTTCTTTCACATACTTAGAGTCACACCAAGGTACTTTGTTATTTGTGGCTATTGTAAAGGGTGCTGTTTTCCTAATTTTTTTTCTCAGCTCTTTTGTCTTTTGTATACAAGGCTACTGGTTTTTTAAGTTAGTTTTTATTTAGCCACTCTCCTGAATGCATTTGTCAGCTGAAGGAGTTCTCTGGTAGAATTTTTTGAGTCACTCATATATACTGTCCTATCACCTGTGAATAGTGATACTTTGACTTCTCCCTTTTCAATGTGTACTCCTTTGATCTCCATTATTTGCCTTCTTGCTCTACCTCGGGCTTCAAGTACTATGTTGAAGAGATATGGAGAGAGTAGGCAGCCATTCCTTGTCCCTGATTTAAGTGGGATTGATTTAAGTTTCTCTCCATTTAGATTGATGTTGTCTATAGACTTGTTTTATATTACCCTTACTATGTTTAGGTATATATGCCTTGGATCCCTTATCTCTTTAAAACATTAAACATGGATGAGTATTGAATTTTGTCAAATGCATTTTAGGCATCTAAGGAGATTATCATGTGTGGTGGATTACATTGATGGATTTCAGTATAATGAACCACCCTTGCAGATCTGGGATGAAACCTACTTGGTCATGGTGGATGATATCTTTTATATGTTCCTGGTTTGAGTTTGTAAGTATTTTATTGATTGTCTTTGCATCAACATTCATACGAGAGAGAGGTCTGATGTTCTCTTTTTTTGTTGGGTCTTTGTGTCTTTTAGAGATCAAGGTGACTGTGGCCTCATAGAATGTGTTTGGTAATGTTATTTCTGTTTCTATTTTGTGGATTGTTTGAAGAGAATTTGAGTTATCTTTTCTTTGAAGCTCTTGTAGAATATTGTGTTAAAACCATCTGGCCCTGGGCTTTTTTTGGAAGGGAGATTTTTGATGACTGCTTCTATTTACTCGGGGGATATAGGACTATTTAAACTATTTACCTGATATTGATGTAATTTTGGAAGATGGAATCTATCAAGAAAATTTTCATTTCATTTATATTTTCAAATTTTGTGGCATATAGGCTTCTGTAGTAAGACCTAATGACTGTTTGGATTTCCTCAGTGTTTGTTGCTATGTCTCCTTTTCATTTGTGACTTTGATGATTTGGATAGTTTCTCTCTACCTTTTAGTTAGTTTGACTAAGGGTTTGTCTATATTGTTGATTTTCTTATAGAACCCTCTCTTGCTTTCATTGATTCTTTGAACTGTCTACATCTTTTTTAAGTAATTAATTTATTTATTCACTTCATATTCTGGTTGTAGCCCCCTACCTCTTCTCCTCAGAAAAAAGTGAGCCACTGCCCACCAACCCATCCCAGCTCATTAAGTCCCATCAGAATCAAGTGCACTCACTGTGGCCTGGTTAGGCATTCCTGCCAGAGCGAAGTGATCGTAAAGCAGGCAACCGAGTCCATGTCAAAGACAGCCTTTGCACCCCTTATTAGGAACCCACATTAAACTTATGGATAATTCCAAATGAAAATGAATTTTCTATTCCTTCACAAGTTTGGCTCTTAGCAGGTAAAAGCCTTAGAAGTTCTATGTACAGGTGCATGACTGGAATTGTACTTCCAAAGTATTTCCTCTAAATATGCAAAGCTAATTTTGTGGTTTAGGTCACAATGAGAGATGGAATAATGCACTGTAACATAATGGTGAAAAAATTTTGTACTCAATGACTAAAAGAAAGATTGTACTATATTCATATATGGAAGAAAATCTTTACACAGCTAAAAATTATAGTGATTATAATTTTCACAATGTTATTTTATTTATTTTTCTACTTATCCTAAATTGTAGTGTGCTGATTTGAAATACAAGTACTGCAACAATCTTGCAAGTGGGATCAATATTTAATTCTATTGTTCTTACAGAATTTTAATTTCTACAATGTGAGTTGAGATAAATGCATGGAATCATGCATTTTTTTGTGATACTAATATAGATGTATTGAGGCATACAGATTTTGAACCAGCTATATTTTCAGATACAGATCTTGGGAAACATCTGTTCACAATCTAAATAAAAATAATATCCAATTATTCATATTTTAAAATATTTTCACTCTGGTTTTAGGAAATATTATACCTAACAATGTATATGTATTATCTTAATGTCATTGTGTATTGTTAATAAATGTAGGCAGTTTTTAGCTATCAAGGTGAATTGATAAATTAATCAGAAGTATATTTTCCTAGACAGAGATACTAAATTATAGATTAAGTTATTTTTGATATGTTAATATTTCATTGTACTTAAGTTGTTCCATATAATGATGGAAATTTCTAATATTTTATTACTAACATTCCCTCTAGTATTTAAAACAAAGCAGAGCATTAGTATAAAACATTGTAGCCCATTTTGTGGAATAATTTCATGGGAAAATAACAAACTATTAAAATTTTTAATTTATACTCTGATGTGTTACGAATCAAACGTTTTCTACTTTTTTAGTGCTCAAAGCTTAAAGAGTCTGTTAAAAATGTTCATGCACAAAGGGTAGTTTATGTCAGAAGTAACAAAATGGGAAGTGTCTAAAAATGCAACATGTTCTTAAACTGATTTTCAGTCTCAACTTTTGATTTCTGACAGGGTCTATGCTTGTGTTAAATAAGATTATATCCAGAAGACAACATTCGCTAGTAACTTTGTTGATAACTTGACCTTAGTATTTTACTTTAATGACATTCTGTTAAAATGGGGAAGAATTACCTAATTCTAGTATCCTTTAAAAACTGCTTTAAGGATGAAAGGTACTTAATATTATCATTGCATGCTTATGTTTAGACAAATATACATATGAAAGTAATGAAATATATATATAAAACTGCAAAATACAGCAACTGTGACATGAATATTTCCCAAACATATTAACTTTCCAAGTTGCTCATGGAGATTTAGGCAATGAATCCCATTAACATCAAAGGGTGTCACAGAGTGAAATCTCACAGAACAGCTTAGAAAATATAAATGATATCATGTTAACCACAAAGATAATTCAGTACTTGGATTATTTTTCTTTAAAAAAATTAGCTTTTTTAAAAAATTTTCTCCTATTAGGAAATAATATATTAATCAGCAGATATTTCAGGAATATCTAGTCATGTATTTTATGTCACAAAATTAGTAAAAATATTCACTAAGATAACCAAAAATACATATTCTGGATTAGCATACATTTAAAAATATAATTTAGGGTTTGCGTATTTCTTACTTTTGCACTAATCACAATTCTGACTGTAAGAATATTTACATCAGTTTCAGAAAAGACCCTGTGCCCAGATATATTTGGTCTTTCTGGAGCTCCTATCCTTTCCCCATCAGACTAACTCCCCTTCTTTCTTATGATTCTCTGTACTCTGCCGAAGGTTTGGTCATGAGTCTTTGCTTTGAAAACACTGCTAGTTAGAGGCTTTCAGATGCGCTCAGTAGACCCCTGTCATGCGTTCAATGCACATCCCATCTGTCTTTCTAAACGAGGATTGATCATCTTACCCCATGTCCACTCTCTTGATTATCTTTTTTAGGTGTATAGATTTCATTATGTTTATCATATCTTATAGGTCTATATAAGTGAGTATATACCGTGTTTGTCTTTCTCCTTCTGGGATATTTCACTCAGAATGATGTTTTCTAAATCCCACCATTTGCCTGCAAATTTCATGATTTCCTCCTTTTTGATTGCTGAGTAGTATTCCATTGTGTAGAAATACCATAATTTCTGTACCCATTCTTCCGTTGATGGCCATCTGGGTTGTTTCCAGGTTCTGGCTATTACAAATAAAGCTGCTATAAACATGGTTGAGCAAGTATCCCTTTTGTGTACTTGAGCAAGCTTTGGGTATATACCTAGCAGTGGTATAGCTGGGTCTTGAGGAAGCACTATTCCTAATTGTCTTAGCGCCAGATAGCTTTCCAGAGTGGTTGTACCAGTTTACATTCCCACCAGCAGTGGAGGAGGGTTCCCCTTTCTCCACAACCTCTCCAGCATGTGTTGTCACTTGAGTTTTTCATCTTGGCCATTCTGATGGGTGTAAGGTGATATCTCAGGGTTGTTTTGATTTGCATTTCCCTGATGGCTAATGAGGATGAGCATTTCAACCAAGGACCATGTATGGATATAACCTAGAACCTCTGCTCAGATGTAGCCTGTGGTAGCTCAGTAACCAATTGGTTTCCCAAAGTGAGGGGAACAAGGACTATTTCTAACAGGAACTCAATGAAGATACCTGATAAAACAGGATCAGATGAATGGGGGGGAGGTCCCCCCCCTATCAGTGGACTTGGAAAGGGGCACAGTGGTGATGAGTGAGGGAGGGAGGGAGGGACTGGGAGGGAATGAGGGTTCGGGGCACGGCTGGGATACAGAATTATTAAAAAGTAACTGATAAAAAAAAATTAAAAAAATAAATAAATTAAAAAAAAAAAACAAAAAACAAGACCAGATATCAGATGAGCTCTTTGATAGAAAATGCAACTAAAGAATCAGAATAAATAAATAAAATCTTTAAAAAGTTAAAAAAAAAGAATATTTACATCAGAGATGATGTAAAGATAAAATAACTATGAATAAATATATGGAATATGCTCAAGAATAACGAGAAAAAATATTTAAAGTAACCTTGGCCCAATATAGAAGGTGGGCTATAGTTAAAAGAAAGAATATTCAGTATCAAGAAGCTGGTGTTTTACCTATGAAAGGAATTAAAAGTGCTACAGACAGACTGAACTGAAGCTTTTAATGTTTATCTTGTTACATGATGTTTAGTTCTGAATGTTTTTAAAAATCCATCTATTAAAAAGCCTACTAAAGTAAATATAATATTTTATGACAGGGCTAATGGCTTTGAACTCAGTATGTAGCTGAGGATGAGCATGGACTTCTTATTTGTTTTACATCCACCTCCAAACATTGGGATAGAAAGTGTTTACTACCAGAGTAGATTTGTGTGGCTCTGTATAATCAACCCAAAGCTCATACATATTAGATGAGCACCCTATAAAATGAGATGAATCTTTAACACTGCCAGTCAAAAGTAATATTTTTAAATAATTAATAGTTTGAAATAAAAGAGGGAGAGGAGAGAAGCAGCAGAAGAAGAACAACAAGAAGAACAATAGGATCAAGAGAGCTACACATTATATTAAATTACAAATTATTAATATTGTCAACAAGATAAGTTTTTAAGTCCTAATTTTCTTGAAGAAACTTAACATTAATTTTTGAGTTCAATTAATTCTTCTTTGAATATTGAAAGTTTACAGATCATTATCAAGTTTCAAGGAAAATGACATTATTCTACCTAAGTACCACAGGTAGAGCATTAATACAATAAAATAGTTTTAATGATTATCAAAAGCACTACAATTGGCCAGAAAATCTTACTGTGTCCATGCAATTTTTAACCAAATAAAATCTGAATTCAGAGCAATGAACTAGCTCCTTTATTTCTGCAGTAAAACTGCATCCATTGCCCCATTCTCAAGATGCAAGCCTTAAAACTACTTGAAAGATACATGGCTTTTATGGAGAAGACATAACATAATCCAGGAGTGAAAGAAATAAAAACCAAACAAAAGAAAGTAAAGCAACATCAGCCATAGCCACTGGTTTAATAGATTAAATTGTTGAATTTAGGGCAATTTTATTCACGGGATTAATATTATTATTGTAACTCAAATACAACCTGCAATTGAAGACACATGGCACACAGCTTGGTGTAAGGCTGACAAACCAGGTTCTTTAGCATTTACGAGTAATGATATTAGAAGAAAGCATACTGAGAGAAGACACAGAAAGAATTTGGGGCAATTATTTCTTTCTCACACTTTCTGGCAAGCTGGAAAGGAATGCCATTTGTATTTCTTAATTGGATTCATTTCCAAACAAATAAAGACATTCAGCAAAAGTTTTAAAGAGCACCATACATGAAGTTAATAACAACACAAAGCACTCTCTATGCCATCCACAACTATAACAAAAAAATGACAAAGAATTCCAACATGAAAAATTATTAAAATAGGAAAGCAGATTCCAAACACTTTTTAAATAGGTATGAATTACAAATGTGCTCTTTGTATTTATGCTTTATATGGACAATACAGAATGGCATTATGCTTTTAGAAACACATAAATCACTAAGTATTTGAAATGAGTATATAAAAGAGAGCATTTGAAGTTTCAATATACAAATACAGCCAGATTAGGGGATTTCTGGCTATACTAAAAACATTTCAGCAATCAGACCTATTCTTTAACCACAGAAAACAAATATCCTAAAGAGGAATCAATGATGATCAGGTTTGAATATGGTGTTTCAGACTAGATTTGACATAAATAGCCAACTTCATGCCTATATTAATGAGAATTTATATTGTTTATTGTACACAAAATAAAAATGCAAGTAAATAAGGTGAATGCCTATTGCCTGGGAACCAAGAAGGAAGCAAATTGGGTAAGTTCAGATCATTATGTTTCCCTTTGCTTTTCCAAATCCAGTCCTCCCAGTTTCATTCCTAGCTCTGTATCAGACCACCAGCTTCAGCTTCAACTTCCTTTCAGGCCCAGTCGCCAGTGGATCACACAGACCTTCCATTGCAACCTACCTCTTGCTGCCACTACTTTATCCTAGCCTCCATTCCAGAAACACTTCCTGGGAATGAGCAGGTAAGTTTATGACCAGTCTTCACCCCTCTGTCAGTTCCTGAAAAACCAATTCCTCAGTTTTACCTTCATACCTACAGGAGATTATCTGCTGCATTTCCCCTTTCTACTCCTGCCCCCATCTCCAATATATCACACACTGGAGATAGACACAGCCAAACTTCCTACCTCCTACTCATTGCTTTATCCCTTCCAATAATTCCAACAGGCATTCCTTAGAATCTTTACTTTTGTACACTACCAAAGAAGGAAAGTAAACATCAACTCAGCAAGAAATCACCTGACTGACAATGCTGTCCTATCTGCAAGATATGACAGAGCAAAGGTAGCACAAATTTTATAGTTGTAAGCAATCAATATTTGATTTAACTTGAGGTACACTACATTAGATAGAACCCACAATCGCACTACTTAGGTAATTAAGACCCTGAAATTAAATATGTGTGTGTGTGTGTGTGTGTGTGTGTGTGTGTGTGTGTGTAAGCTGCTCAAGGACACTTGCTCAACTATGTCATAGCAACTTTATACATAAGAACCAGAATCTGGAAACAACGTAGATGTCCTTATACAAAAGAATAGATACAGAAATTGTGGTATATTTATACAATGGACTAATACTCAGCTCTTAAAAACCAAAGAAATCATGAAATTTGCAGGCAAATGGATGGAACTAGAAATCATTCTGAGTGAGGTCACCCTGAAACAGAGAGACATGCATGGTATATATTCACTTATAAGCAAATATGAGCCATATAATATAGGGTAAATATACAAAGCTAAGGAAGCTAAACAATGAAGAGGACCATAGGGAAGATGTTTGATTATCATTCAGAAGGGAAAACAAGATAGACACTGGACGAAATAGAAGAGGGAACCAGATGGGAGCTTACCACGGGTGTCCTATAAAAGACTCCACCTGCAGGAAACAGATGCAGAGACTCATAGACAAACTTGGGACAGAAAGGGGATAAAAAAAGGATCCAGAGGGGATAGGACACACACAAGTAAAACAACAAAGCCCAAAATTCTGGTCCCAACGGGTACTGCAGAGACTCATGCATCAACCAAAGACTATGCATAGAGAGGACCTTGCTCATAGAAGGCTCAATCTCCATGAGGGTTCCCTAGTAATGAGAGAAGAGACAGTCTCTGATCTAAACTTGGTTGCTTGCTCCTTAATCACTTCTCCTGGTGGGGCAACCTAGCCAGCCCACAGAGGAAGAGGAGCCTGCCAATCCTAATGGGACCTGACAGGCTAGAGTCAGACTGTAAGGGAGGAGCACTTCCCCTATCAGTGCACTAGGAGAGGAGGAAGAGGGAAGGAGGGTGGAATAGAGAGGAGATGAGGGAGGGGGCTACAACAGGGATACAAAATGAATGAATTTTAAATTATAATAATAATGAAAATAGAAGAAATAAACTTAAGTATTAAAATGATTCCTTATGGCATTTTGCTATACTCATAGATCAATTCCTTGTTTAGCCATCAGCAGGAAAGCTCGCTATTGCAGCATATGGGAACAAATACAGATATTAACAACATTTTTTTTCAGAGAATTGGAGACCTTGGGACACTCAGCTATAAATAAGACATATCCATCAAATACCTCCCTTCAGGGCTCAGAGAACTCTGTGTAAGATGAGGAAGAAAAATAAGAGACAGAGAGGATGGAGGAACCAAAGAAACAAGGCTCTCTAAATCAACTAGATTGACACACATGTAAACTCAGAGACAGAGGCAGCATGCACAAGACTTATATGCTTCTTTACCTGGTCCTTTGCATATATATTATGGCTTCCGGTTTAGCGTTTTTAAGGGATTCTTAAGTGTGTGAACTAGTAGTTTTCTGTTTCTTATGCAGCTTTTTGGAGCTCTTTTCTTTCTGTTGGTTTTGTCTAATTCTAACGTTTTAGTTTTTGCTTTATGACTTTTCTCATAAGAAACAGAAAGGAAGCAGATTCTCATGGGAGGGTAAGTGAGGAGGAACTGTGGTAGTAAAGGAAAGGAAACTGTAATGAGGATATATTTTCTAAGAAAAATATTTTTAATAAAAGAAAAAAATAAAAATTAAAAAATAAAACTACATAGTTTTTTGTCATTTTTCTTATGTCTATGTGTTTCACTGTAAAAACAAATGTATAGAGTGCTAAAATAACACTGCAACATAATCTACATTAACCTTAATTTGTTTTGTGATTGATCTCTGTCCTGATAATATAACGAAATAGAAAGCAGTGTTAACTAGTTTGATAATATAGGCCAGAATAATGTGATGTATGTACAAAGTAAATACCTGAGGTCAAGGAGTCATTAGAGCAAACTTACTATATTCTTTAGTAGTTTAATTCAGAAGATAAATGTACAGACATCTAGAGATAGAAAGATAGTCTACATAAAAATGGATGATTAATCTTGGAAGTCTGTTCAGTCCTACATAGCCTATTTTACATAACATATTCAAGTACTAAATAATGCCTACCAAATAATATACTATAAATTTTTAATTTTGCTCAAGAGTGAGTTTTCTGCACTATTCTACACATGATATTTAGAAATGTGTATTCTTAGACAGGAAAAAATAACAAAATATATTTGTTTGGAGAAAGAATTCAGTCAAAGAATTATACTTTCTTTAGAACTTTAAGTGTGGTCTCTAATCTGAGGGAAAGTAAACAAATATAAAGAGAAATATAATGGAAGTTTTAAGTATTTCATACATTCTTATCAGTTAAAATGAATAAGAGATCTATCACTCACAAATAATTTACCAGATATTATGTTCAGTCCTGTACTGATTCCATCTTTTCCCAATAATTATTTAAAGGACCCTCATGAATTCAGTGGCTGCCTCTTTGATCACCTCCTCCTGAGGGGGAAGCAGCCTTGCAAGGCCACAGAGGAAGACAATGCAGTCACTCCTGATGAGACTTGATAAGCTAGGGTCAGATAGAAGGGGAGGAGGACCTCCCCTATCAGTGGACTTGGAGACAGGAATGGGAGGAAATGAGAAAGAGAAGGTAAGATTATGAGGGAATGAGGGAGGAGGCTACAGCTGGGATACAAAGTGAATAAACTGTAATTAATATAAAAAATTAAAAAATCAATAATAAAAATTATTTGTTTATTTTTTCATATGCATATGACTTGTACACATATGTACATAATGTTCTCTTTATATATGTGTATGCATAGAAGGTTCTTGTTCACACGTGAATGGTTTAGTTACATGATCCATGTCACTCCAAATAATGGTAAAATTCTATAGTTTAAACAGCATATAAAAGTATTCCACAAAGAATCTTGCAAAGATGGTTCCCTAGTTGTGCAATGAAAATTATGCTTAAAAGAAAAGGAATGAAATAGGATTTACTAATCAGTATACATTCTAAAATGGCTTCCTCATCTCTCTTTTCAGTACAAGATGGTGTGGCTCTGTTGCTACACAGTATTCACATTTTTTTTCCTTAATTAAATTTTTATTTTTACATTAATTAGATTTTATTTGCTTTGTATCCCAGCTGTAACCACCTCCCTCATTCCTTCCCAATCCCACCCTCCCTCATCTCCTCCCATTCCCCTATCCAAGTCCACTCTTCCCCTTCCATCTGACTCTAGCTTATCAGGTTTCATCAGGACTGGCTGCAATGACCTCCTTTTTGGCCTGCCAAGCCTGCTCCTCCCTCAGGGGGTGTGGTCAAAGAGCCAGCCACTGAGTTAATGTCAGAGACAGTCCTTGTTTCCCTTATGAGGGAACCCACTTGGGTACTAAGCTGCCATGGGCTACATCTGAGCTGGGGTTCCAGGCAAAAAAAAAAATCACTACTATATCCATTTTTGCTCTTTAGTACATTAGCTACTCAAGCCTGGATGGTATAAATTACACATTGTGTTTGCTGACACACAGGCAATTTTATAACCACATGAACCTTCTTAAAATTGAGAATAATTCTGTGTAGAGTTATAAAATGCAGAGACAGACTTATCTGAAAACATAAAAGACACGAAGTCTGAGAACAAATCCATAAGGACAGTCCAATCTGGGAACTTAAGTAGAATATGCAAACAGTTACAAAGATGTACTTTAGAACCCCATGATAATAGTGGAGTTGGATTCTGCAATCTTCTATACTGACTTCCTGTTTTACAACCTAGAAATCTTTGAAGTATTTGATGGACAACTTCATAAGAGAAAAATTTAAAAAAGGATGTGTACTACTTATGTTAATATGATATCAATTCAATTTTTTCAAGTGCTGATCAATGCTAGACAATCAGAAACTTTCATGAATTATGCATTTAAAAAGAAGCTGGTGCTTTTTAGTGGAATGTCACAAGGTTAACCAACTGGTAGTCATGGGTTCCCTTGGGTATAATTTCAGCTGTAGTGCTTTGACTCCAGTCGATGGATGAACAATAGCAAAATAGAGCTCTTTTTGGAATACATAATTAGCTGCTCTCCTAAACCTCAACCTTCAAAAATCATTATACATGAGTATTTGATATTGCAGGCAATTACCAGAGCTCAATTTGTCTGGCATTAGCATCTGCTGTTACTTTATCTTTTCCATAACTACATCTCAAATAATATTGATAGTACAATTGTCATAGAATGCCCTGTTGATACAATTACATTAGCAATTAAACCAACATGTTATGTTTCCTGCACCAGGATTTAAAAGTTTGCCCCAACTGTCTCCATTTCTCTGTAATGTTTTATTTTGTATGTCTGATTCATTAAACAATATCTTTAGTTTTTTTTTGTTAAATATTTTGCAAGTATCACTTTACCTTGTATAAATCAAAAGGCCAGATAAATTTGAAGCCAATAGTAAAATGTTGATAAATCAAGTATGACATTTTAAAGTGTTTATAAAAGCAGAGTACTATACATAGTATTAAAGAGGCTAGAAATCATAAGACTTAATTAACACTATGTTCTGTCAAAATCCTGTTTTACTCTTATTCCATTGTCCTTGTTATTAAGCAATGCCTATATTTAAAAAACCTTTCATTATTATTAACTGTTTCTGCAATAAATAGTAATATGTAATATATAATATATTATGTAATACATTATAATAAATAATCTCTGAAAACATTAGACCCCATGCCTATTCATTTATACATGTGTATTTTGATAAGGAAAACATCTTAGCAATGCCATTTAATTACAATTGTTAATGGACATATCGAAGTGTGATTCAAAATAGTGACTATCGAAAAGTTAAATCAATTAGATTTGTGACTTCACTAGCTTTAAAACGGGATTTCTGATATTGTAGAAAAAAAGATAATAAATTGGAAAATATTTATTACAATTTCAATAAAATGCAGAATCAGTCTTAAATCAATGTTTTTTTAATCTAATCTTAGTCACATTCTGCAACAACAAAAAAAATATAAATAATCATAAAAGGGTTTCAAATGGTCTACATATGGGAGGTATAACCTGACTTCAAAATGTGGTTTATTTTCTCACATGTTCACCAGAAAATAAGTTCAAGAAACTATGAAGCCCTGCTTTATGGGACAGAGCAATGACTCAACAGGTAAAATGTACTTGCTACCAAGTCTGATCATCAGACTTAGTTCCATAGGATTTAAATACTCCAGGGACAGAAAAAACTACTCTATCAAATTTTGTTCTGATCTCCATCTAGATGCTGTGGCAGCAGAGTGCCTACACACACATACATGTAAACAATAAATGTACGTTTTAACCAAAAGTTGAAAGACTTATTTAGAACATAAATTATTAATAAGTATTTTTATAATTTTAAAATTTTAATTATTTTTATTTATTCACTTTGTACCCCAGCTGTGGCCCACTCCCTCATCTCATCCCAAACCCATACTCCCTCCCTTTTCTCCCTTTAGTCCCCTACTCTACTCCACTGATAGGGGAGAACCTCCTCCCCATCTATCTGACCCTAGCCTATCAGGTCTCATTAGGACTGGCTGCATTCTTATATTCTGTCCAAATTAACTTAGTTAGAAATAAAATTTCTACATGATATTAAAGTTGGTTCTTGTTTAAGATTATATATCTTCAATTTTAATGAATGAGAACCATAAATTATTTATACTAAAGAATTATATTGTATCCTGCATAATGTGCATATTTATAGCACAGATTATGTTTTTAATTAACTTTTAAAATTAAAATATAATTGCATCCCTTCTTCCCTTCCTGATCTTCCTCCAACCCCTTTTTTTTTTTAATTTTTATTTTTATCAGTTACATTTTATTAATTCTGTATCCCAGCCGTGCCCCGAACCCTCGTTCCCTCCCAGTCCCTCCCTCCCTCCCTCATCACCA
>REGO01000499.1:265944-282791 GCA_010120015.1 Rhombomys opimus | reverse complement strand
GCTAAAGGGCTTGGAGCTCTGCCCCAGCGGCTGTATACCTCAGGCAGTTAGGTCTGCTCTGAGAAAGACCAGTCAGCTGTGCCCGCTGTGCCGAGGTGGAGCGAGGTCTGGGGGAGGGGAGTGCCGCGAGATCAAAGGGCCGTTTCTCTCCTTCCCCAAACAAGTCCCCGGGTGACCCGAGACCAAAGTTTTCACCTCCTGTGATGTTCCCTGTTGGTCTAGAAATCTCCGTCGTTGTCTTCCTGGGTTAGAGGTCCTTCCATTCACCAACTCAGAAGTTCAGGTATTCCACCGCTCAGAAATGGTGTGTCCCTCCAACCCCTTTCATGTCCCCTTTCTCTTCCTATGAAATTGATAGCCTCTTTTTGACAGTTATTGTTATATATGCACACAATTTTACATATGCACATATATACAGCCCTTGAGGGTTTTTAATATGGCTACTGTCTATGTAATCATACTTTCAGAACTTAACAGTTTGTATTGGGTAACTAATTAGGGGTCTTATCCTTTACAGAGGTTAATTCTATCTGTCAGCATTCATTGTTTATTCATTGTGATGGGGCGAAGTAAGGTTTCCTCTTTCTATATTAGTATATCTAATATTGTTGTTGACACTGTTCATGTCTCACAGCAAGCTTTCTGGTCTCCTGGTTCTAAAAATTCTTTCTACCCCTCCTCTTTAATCTTCCCTGACTCTTTGGTGTAGGAGTTGTAATGTATATGTTTTTTTCTGTGGCTATGATCCACATAATTTGCTGATCTCTACATTATGACCTGTTGTAGTTTCCTTTTGTATAATCAAACTTTAAATCTAGAAAATTTAATGTGTGTATGCTACCTATGAACATGAGATTGCTACCTATGAACATGAGATTTAACAAGTCTATACATATCTTAAACATTTATTGTATTGGGCTGGAAAAATGGCTCAAAGGTTAAGAGCACTGGATGCTTTTCCAGAGGGCTTGGGTTCAATTCCCAGGAATCACATGGTGGCTCACAATCATCTATAATGAGATTTGGTGCCCTCTTCTGGTGTGCAGGCATACATGCAGATGGAACATTGTATGCATAATAAATAAATAAATCTTTAAAGAAAGAATTAGTGTATTGTAACAAAAAGTTACTTCAGATATACAGATAAGCTATTTCTTTACCTGAATGTCTATTTCATCTTCCATTCTTTCCTTTAGTAAAACAATCTATCCTAGGTTTCTATTCTTTTCATGTTTTGTTTCAGTATTTTCTTCCAAACTGTTATCTGAGTGTATCAATGTGGAAACAGTAGGAGACTGGATAGATTATCATGCTCTTCCTATTCAGATGATAGTATGGGAATAAAGAAATTGATCGGTAAAGTGCTTGGGATTCAATTATGAGGACCTTAGTTTAAATCTCTATCACTATGCTGCATGATTTATAACTCCAGTGCTAGAAAGCAGAGGCAGGTAATTCTCTAGAGCTCAGTAGCCAGACAGATTCTCAGGTTCATTGAGAGATTATGTCCCAAATATAAAGAGTGATATAGGAATAGAGTGGATACCAACCTCAAGCATTCAAAATATAAGCTCACATATATACACACTTACATAATACATACATGTACACACAAAAATGGTAGTGTTATGTGTTACACTGAAATATCTTCACAATTGGTAATCAAAACAAGAAAAGGGACATAAAACAGTAAAAAATTGAAGAAAACACATTCTAAATAAAATTCAAGTAATTAAATAATTAAAAAAGTTGGTGCTGGATTATTATACTCATTGAATAGAAAGAAACATGCTTTACAGTAGAAAAACCCAGACAGTTATTGACTCTCCTTTGGCATTTAGATTTGAGTCTCTGTTTCCTAGATGGATGTCGGCTCTTCTGATCATGGTAATAAATTGAAAATATCTTTGAGATTTGTAGCATATTATTTATAAGCCAAAATAATTTCTCTTCTTTTAACTCATTTTCTACTTATTTAAACTGAGAATTATTAGCGAATTCCAGAACTAACCCAATATACAGAAAGTCATAGACTTTTCTAATTATTTCACAGGACTCTTATCAATAAATTAAAAAAATACTTCAATAAGGAATACCTAAAAGTTTATATTAAACAATTAAATAATTATTCATAAAACATGCTGGCTAAAATGATCACAAAAGCCTGAAACATGACATATTTAGCAGATGTTTGGTAGCCTGCAGAAAGCACTAGGTTTGGTTCCATTCACAGCATTAAGTAGATTAAGATGTACTCCTGTAATTTGAGAATAAGAAATTCTATGGCATTGTCACTCACAGAGTGAGCTCTAGGGTAGCCTGGGAAAAATGAGACAGTACATTGACAGAGAGAGAGAGAGAGAGAGAGAGAGAGAGAGAGAGAGAGAGAATAAATGATTACTGATTTAAAGAAAGATACAATAAAATTTATGGAAATGTAATCCTGGGCTATTATTTGCGGTTGGGCAGGACACATACCCTAGAGAGAACCTAACCAACATAATTTCTAACTGTCTTCTAAATACATATCCTAGTAGCAAAGGTAAGTATAGTTTTCATTTTTTAAAAATGATCCTTTTAGTAACATATGGAGACTATTACAAAAATCTACAACAGTACAAAATGCATAGTAAGTGACTGTGGAATATCAAACACCAGTTAATACATCTACAAAATAACCAGGCTGCTGGGGCACTGGCAGACAGATCTCTGTGCCTAGAGCTGCTCCAGTGTTCCCACAGGCTTCCTTAAGATGATGGAGAATAGGACTTTAGTCCTGTGCTTATCTCAGCTCCACTGTGTTCACTGTTCAATGAACATACTATTAAATTCTCTCACAATTACTTTTGTTTAAAACACTCTTGCAGGAAGAGCAGCCTTGCTAGGCCACAGAGGAGGACACTGCAGGAAGTCCTGAAGATACCTGATAAGCTAGGGTCAGCTCCTTTGGGAGGAGCTCATTCCCTAGCAGTTGACTTGGAAAGGTACAGGGAGGAGATGAGAGAGGGATGTTGGGATTGGGAAGGAATGCGGGAGGGGGCTACCGTTGGGATACAAAGTAAATAACCTGTGATTAATACTAAAAATAATTAAAATTTAAAAATATATTCTTGCTTTGACACCCAAAGTTTATGTCATTATTAATGAGGAATTTCATGTTTTATTTCCACACTGTGACAAAAATCCCTGGTATATATTTTAAACTTAGTGCAACTCTCAGTTAAAACTAGCTCTATTTTAAGAGTTTGATACTCAAATATATTGACCAGACCTTTCACTGGATAGTAAAGCTACAAAATCTTACACTGTGATGTTATACATGATAGATGTGAGCTAAACCCCCAAAGAAATAGCTCTGTTATTCTTCTACCCCACACCCCAGATTCCTTTTTTTTATTGTTTACTTTTTTTTTATTTTTATCAGTTACATTTTATTAACTCTGTATCCCAGCCGTATCCCGAACCCCCATTCCCTCCCAGTCCCTCCCTCCCTCATCACCACTGTGCCCCTTTCCAAGTCCACTGATAGGGGGGACCTCCCCCCCATTCGTCTGATCCTGTTTTATCAGGTATCTTCATTGAGTTCCTGTTAGAAATAGTCCTTGTTCCCCTCATTTTGGGAAACCAATTGGTTACTGAGCTACCACAGGCTACATCTGAGCAGAGGTTCTAGGTTATATCCATACATGGTCCTTGGTTGAATGTCAGTCTCAGAAAAGACCCTGTGCCCAGATATATTTGGTCCTTGTGGAGCTCCTATCCTTTCCCCATCAGACTAACTCCCCTTCTTTCTTATGATTCCCTGTACTCTGCCAAAGGTTTGGTCATGAGTCTTTGCTTTGAAAACACTGCTAGTTAGAGTCTTTCAGATGCGCTCAGGAGACTCCTGTCATACATTCAATGCACATCCCATCTGTCTTTCTAAACGAGGATTGATCATCTTACCCCATGTCTGCTCTCTTGATTATCTTTTTTAGGTGTATAGATTTCATTATGTTTATCATATCTTATAGGTCTATATAAGTGAGTATATACCTTGTTTGTCTTTCTCCTTCTGGGATATTTCACTCAGAATGATGTTTTCTAGATCCCACCATTTGCCTGCAAATTTCATGATTTCCTCCTTTTTGATTGCTGAGTAGTATTCCATTGTGTAGAAATACCATAATTTCTGTACACATTCTTCCGTTGATGGCCATCTGGGTTGTTTACAGGTTCTGGCTATACAAATAAAGCTGCTATAAACATGGTTGAACAAGTATCCCTTTTGTGTACTTGAGCAAGCTTTGGGTATATACCTAGCAGTGGTATAGCTGGGTCTTGAGGAAGCACTACTCCAAAACAATCCTGTACAAAACAGATCATCTGGAGGTATTTCCATCCCTGATCTCAAGCTGTTCTACAGGGCAACAGTAATAAAAACTGCATGGTATTGGCATAGAAACAGAAAGGAGGATCAATGGAACCGCATAGAAGACCCAGAAATAAACCCACACACCTATGAATACTCGATATTTGACAAAGAAGCCAAATATATTCAATGGAAAAAAGACAGAATCTTCAACAAATGGTGCTGGACCAACTGGATGTCTACATGCAGAAAAATGAAAATAGATCCACATTTATCACCCTGCACAAAACTAAAGTCCAAGTGGATCAAAGACCTCAACATAAAACCAGATACTCTAAATCAATTGGAAAAAAAAAGTGGGGAACAGCCTAGAACTCATTGGCACAGGAGACAACTTCCTGAACAGAACACCAACAGCACAGACTCTAAGAGCAACAATCAATAAGTGGGACCTCATGAAACTCAAAAGCTTCTGTAAAGCAAAGGACACCGTCATCAAAACAAAACGACTGCCTACAGATTGGGAAAGAATCTTCACTAACCCTTTATCTGACAGAGGACTAATATCCAGTATATACAAAGAACTAAAGAAGCTGAAAAGCAGCAAACCAAGTAATCCAATTAAAAAATGGGGAACAGAGCTAAACAGAGAATTCTCGACAGAGGAATACCGAATGGCAGAGTAACACTTAAAGAAATGCTCATCCTCATTAGCCATCAGGGAAATGCAAATCAAAACAACCCTGAGATATCACCTTACTCCCATCAGAATGGCCAAGATGAAAAACTCAAGTGACAACACATGCTGGAGAGGTTGTGGAGTTAGGGGAACCCACCTCCACTGCTGGTGGGAATGTAAACTGGTACAATCACTCTGGAAAGCTATCTGGCGCTTTCTAAGACAATTAGGAATAGTGCTTCCCCCAGATTCCTTTTATGGTTGCTATTTAGAAAGAAAAACCTGGATACTGTTTGGGCCATACATTAACATTCCTTATTTAGTTGTAAAATTCCTATATTGCAGATGACAGACTTTCTTGAGATTATTATATTTGCCTTTACAATATAAGTGTGGTGGTTGTAAAAGTTTTAACATATTTGAGAATATATTGCTAAGTAATGGGAAAATTCCAGTTTAAGAGAATGCAGACAGCCTTGCATGTGTTGGTACTTTTTTAAAATAAAATTAGGAAATATCTCTCAGAAAATAATTTCTAATACAAGTAAAGTTGGGCACATAGAAATTTGTACAGAATATATAAAAAAGTAAAGAAGTTAAAAAGCAACAAATCAAACAATCCAATTAAAAATGGGGTATGGAGCTAAACAGAGAATTCTCTGTAGAGGAATATAGAATGGCAGAGAAACACTTAAAGAAATGTTCAGCATCCTTAGCCATCAGGGAAATGCAAATGAAAATGACCCTGAGATTTCACCTTACACCCATCAGAATGGCTAAGATGAAAAACTCAAGTGACAACACATGTTGGAGAGAATGTGGAGAAAAGGGAACCTCATCCATTGCTGGTGGGAATGTAAACTTGTACAACCACATTGCAAATCAATTTGGCTCTTTCTCAGACAATTAGGAATAGTGCTTCCTCAAGATCCAGCAATACTACTCCTAGGCATATATCCAAAATATGCTTAAGTACACAACAAGGACATTTGTTCAACCATGTTTGTAGCAGCTTCATTCTTAACAGCCAAAACCTGGAAATGACCCAGATGTCCCTCAATGGAGGAATGGATACAGAAACTGTGGTACATTTACACAATGGAATACTACTCAGGAATTAAAAACAAGGAAATCATGAAAATTTCAGGCAAATAGTGGGATCTAGAAAAGATCATCCTGAGTTGGGTATCCCAGAAGCAGAAAGACACACATGGTATATACTCACTTATAAGTGGATACTAGGCATATATGATAGGATAAGCATAATAAAATGTGTACACCTAAAGAAGATAAACAAGGAAGAGGACCCGGGGTAAGATGATCAATCCTCACCTAGAAAGACAAATGGGATGGATATTGGAAGTAGGAGAAAACAAGAAACAGGACAGGAGCCTACCATAGAGGGCCTCTGAAAGACACTACCAAGCAGTGTATCAAAGCAGATGCTGAGACTCATAACCAAACCTTGGGCACAGTGCAGGGAATCATACAAAAGAAGGGGGAGTTAGGAAGACCTGGAGAGGACAGAATTTCCACAAGGACCAAGTATATCTGGGCACAAGGGTCTTGTCTTATACTGATTCTCCAACCAAGGAACATGCATGGATATAAACTGGAACCCCTGCTTGGACGTAGCCCATCGCAGCTGAGTGTCCAAGTGGGTTCCCTAGCAAGGGGAACAGGGACTGTCTCTGACATGAACTCAGTGGCTAGCTCTTTGACCTCCCCACTCTCCATAGGAGGAGCAGCCTAGATAGGCCACAGAGGAGGACATTGCAGCCAGTCCTGGTAAAACCCGATAAGCTAGGTTCAGATGGAAGGGGAAGAGGACCTCTGGTATCTGTGGACTTAGAGAGGGGCAAGGAGGACATGAGGGAGTGAGGGTGGGATTGGGAGGGATTGGGAGATGGTGTTACAACTGGGATACAAAGTAAATAAACTGTAATTACTATAAAAAATAAAAATTTAATAAGAAATGTAGGAAAGTGGAAGAAGGAGAAATACCCTGGTGAAAAAAAGTAAAATAAAAAAGAAATTTAACTTGAATCTTTGGAAGAAGATCAAATGGTTGCTGATTTCAAAATGTCTCTATATTTTTAGCTTTATTTTAATAACTCACACCCTAATTTGGTTTTAACTAACTTAAACTCAAAATGTGTGTTTGTGAGATTTGTAATAGGGAAATTTCAGCCAATCATAGACATCTAAACTCCATTCAATCAGATAGAAGCCACTGACAACAAAATTTTCAAATAAGCAAAGCAACTAATTGTAGCTCATGCGATTATTTCTTTATTTGGCTTCTGTGTACAGCCTATAAGAGCTTCCTAGGTATCTAAACATCAGCTCAGCAGTGAGAGAAGTGTGACTTGCAAGCTGTAATGTGGATCCTAAAACCCTGAGGTCTTTGCTTCTCAGGTGAAAGGAGACTCCACAAGGATACTCAAAGGTCTATCTTCAGGCCATCCAGCTAATACATGGAAACCCAGGCTCCTGCGCAGCACTGCCACAGCCTTAGGCTGCCTGCTCAAACCAAACATCTGTGGATATCTTCCTGGTCAGGAGCCAGTAGTGCATGCAGTGGTTCCTACCCTGCAGCCTAGGCCACCCATCTGTGGATATGTACTTGAGATCTGCAGCAGTAGCTTGCTCAGCAACGACCCTGCAGCCTTAGGATACCAGATGCCCAATCCCACTTTCTGTGGATACTTTTCTGGGACCAGCACCTGACAGCTCAGACATTGGGAGTTCATTGTCACTGCCTGTAGAGTGAATACTTTCCTGTACTGAGGGTAAGGCTCCAAACCTTGGCCCCCATTCTCACAGTCCTGTGGATACCTTCTGGTCTCAGCTGCTAGTGACACTCAGTTTCACTGCACTGTGAAGGGGATTCATTTTGGTACTACTGAGGAGACACAGCTCCATTATGCCTGCTCCCCACCTTACCTGCCTCACCTGGGTTAGAATCAGCCGGCATAGTACAAACAGTAAACATAACAGAGCTGAGCTGGCTCTGATTCTATTCCCCACCATGTTAAGGAAGCCTGTGGGGCAACAGCATGGGGGTTTATGCGACGGGTAGTGTGGGGGAGAGAACGCAGAAAACCCAGTGGAGCTGAGCTATGCACCTGGCTGAAGTTCCATTGTCTTCCTCCCCAAGGAGGCCTGTGGGGCTCAGTGATCTTTATGCCTGCTTCCCAACACCCTACACACCTGGAAACAATGAGGCCAGCACAGTCATGTCACCCAACAGAGCTGAGCCAGGCCTATGACCCAAATCCCATCCTCTACCATCTTAAGGAAGCCTATGGGACACTGAAGCAGCTCTACACTCAGATCTTTCCTCCTGTGTCCCAACTACCTGACATACCGGTTTCACAAACACTGAGCCAGCAGAGACAGTGAATCCAGGGGAACCTACTCAAGACTCCAGAAACAGGTGGATCAAGTATGCAATAGAGTCTACAAGATTAATCAGTCAAGGCAACAGACAATCAGATGGGTAGAGCCCAACTTAAGAATACGGACAACAAAAAACAGGACATCATGGCTTCAACAGAATCTCCAAAAATCAATGGATATTCTGTTGTAGGTGAAACACAGGAAAATTGTCTTAAATCTATAATTATGGACTTATTCGAGGCTCATAAAGAAGAAATGAACAAAAAATAGAAACACATAAAGAGGAAAAAAAATTAGGCCATCATGGACAGACAGGAATACACATTCAAACAGATGAAGGAAATGGCAAACACATGAAAACAGAATTAGAATCAATAAAGAAAACACAAAATGAGAAAACCCTTGAGCTGGAGAACTTGGAGAAAAGATCAGGAACCACAAAAGTAAGCATCACCAACAGAATGCAAGAGATGGAAGAGAAAATCTCAGGAGCTAATGATAAAGAAATTGATACATCTCTCAAAGATAAAATGAAATTGGTAAAGCTCCAAACACATCAAAGACACCATAAAAAGAAGAAAGCTAAGAATAATAGGAAGAGATGAAAAAGACGATTCCACATTCCATGGCCCAGAAAATATTTTTGAGAAAATCATATAGAAAACTTCCCCAACCATAAGAAAGACATCGCCATAAATATACAAGAGGCCTACAGAACTCCAAATAGACTAGACCAGAAAAGAAACTCCTCCCATCACATAATAATCAAAACACTAAATCTACAGAACAAAGAAAAAATATATTAAAAGTATCAAGGGAAAAAGTCCAAGTAATATATAAAGGCAGACCTATCAGAATCACACCAGACTTCTCAACAGAAACTATGATAGCCAGAAGGGAAGATATCATGCAGATGCTTAGAGATCACAGATGACAACCAGATTATTATATCTTGCAAAACTTTCAATCAACATAGATGGAGAAAACAAAATATTCCATGACAAAACTAAATTTACGCAATATCTACACAGCAATCCAACCCTACAGAAGATACTAGAAGGAAAATTCCAACCCAATGAGATCAACTACAGCTAAGAAAACACAGGATGAATATACCATGACAACAGAAAAAGCAAAAGAAAAAGTGCATAGAAACACACGATCACTACTAACTCCACAATAAAAGGAAGTAACAATCATTGGTCTCTAATATCTACTAACATCAATGGTTAAAACTCCAATAAAAAGACACAGACTAACAGATTAGTTGCAGAAACAGAATCAGCTGCATTCAAGAAACACACCTCTGCAACAAACATTGACACTATCTCAGTGTAACGGGCTAGAAAAGCATTTTCCAAGCAAATGGACCTAAAAAGCAAGGTAGAGTAGCCATCCTAATATCTAATAAAATAGACTTTCAACCCAAGTTAATCAAAAAAGATAAGGAGGGCCACTATATTCTCATCAAAGCAAAAATCCACCAAGAGGACATCACAATCCTGAACATCTATGCATCAAACACAAGGGCTCCTGCATTTGTCAAAGAAATATTATTAAAGTTTAAATCACAAACTGATCCCAACATATTAATAGTGGGAGACTTCAACACCCCATTCTCTCCAAGGGACAGATTATCTACATAGAACCTAAATAGGAAAATAATGAAACTAACAGAGGTTTTTCATCAAATGAACATAATAGATGTCTACAGAACCTTTCATCCAAACACAAGAGAATATACCTTCTTCCCAGTACCTCAAAAAATCTTCTACAAAATTGCCCATATAGTCGGGCACAAAGCAAGCCTCAACAGATACAAGAAAATTGAAATAATCCCTTGTATCCTATCAGACCACCATGGCTTAATACTAGACCTCAACTATAACAGAATTAACAAAAAGCTTATACACATATGGAAACTAAACAACTCTCTACTCAATGACAACTAGGTCAGGGTGTAAATAAAGAAAGAAATTTAAAGACTTCCTAGAATTCAATGAAAAATGAAGGAACAACATACCCAAACTTATGGGACACAATAAATGCAGTACGAAGAAGAAAATTCATAGCACTAACTGCCTTCAGAAAGAAATTTGAGGCATCTCATACAAGCAACTTAACAGCACACCTAAAAGCCCTAAGGGGAAAAAAAGAAGAAGCAAACACACCCAAGAGGAGCATACAACTGGAAATAATCAAACTCAGGGCTGAAATCAATTAATTGAAACTAAGAGAACAATTCAAAGAATCAAGGAAACAAAGAGCTGGTTCCTTGAGAAAATCAATAAGATAGACAAACTCTTAGCCAAACTAACTAAAAGGCAGAAGGACACTGTCGAAATCAACAAAATCAGAAATGAAAAGGGCAACATAATGAAAGACTCTGAGGAAATCCAAACAATCATTAGGGCATACTTTAAATGCCAATGTACAACAAAATTAGAAAATGTAAATGAAATGGGGATATACGACTATTTAATTTATTTACCTGATCTTGATTCAACTTTGGTAAATGGAACCTATGAAGAAAATTACCCATTTCATTCACACTTCCAAAGTAAATAAATAAATAAATAAAATTAAAAGAGAAAGCCCAGGGCTACACAGTTTCAATGCAGAATGCTACCAGACCATCAAGGAAGGGCTAACAACAATAATACACTTCAAGCTGTTTCACAAAACAGAAACACAGAAAGAACATTACCAAAATATGAAGACACAATCACCTTGACAACTAAACTGCAAAAAAAAAAAAAGAAAAGAATTTCATATCAATCTAGCGTATGACATTGACCCCCAAATATTCAGTAAAACGTTTGCAAACAAAATCCAAGAATATATTAAATATATCATCCACCACCACCAAGTTGGTTTCATCCCAGTCATGTAGGGGTTCTTCAACAGTAATCCACCATATAAACAAACTGGAAGAAAAAAGAAAACACATGATCATCTACTTAGATTCCAAAAAAAGTATTTGACAAAATCCAACACCATTCATGTTTAAAGTTTGAGAGAGATCGGGGATACAAGGCACATACCTAAACATAATAAAAGCAATATACAATAAGCCTATAGCCAACTTCAAACCAAATGGATCAATCCCAATGAAATTAGGGACAAGGCAAGATTGCTCACTCTCTCCATATCACTTCAATATAATTCTTGAAATCCTAGCTAGAACAATAAGATAATTATAGGAGAACAGGGGATATAAATCAGAAAGGAAGAAGTCAAAGTATTGCTTTTTGCAGATTATATGATAGTATATATGACTGACCCACAAAAATTCTACCAGAGAACTCCTTCAGCTGATAAGCACCTTCATCAAAGTGGATGGATACAATAGTAACTCAAAAAAAAAAAAAAATCTGTAGCCCTCCTGTATACAAAAGACAAACAGGCTCAGAAAGAAATGAGGGAAAAAATACCCTTCACAAAAGCCACAAATAACATAAAGTACCTTTGTGTGGCCTTAACCAAGCAAGTGAAAGACCTGTATGAAAAAAACTTCAAGACTCTGAAAAAAGAAATTGAAGAAGATATCAGAAGGTGAAAAGATCTCCCATGCTCATCAATAGGTAGGAGTTGAAAATGACTATCTAACCCAAAGTAATCTACAGGTTCAATGCAATTCTAATCAAAATACCCAAACAGTTGTTTACAGACCTTGAAAGAACAATTTTCAATTTCATATTGAAAAACAAACAATAAAACCAGAATAGCTATCTTTGGGATCTCAAGCTGTAATATAGAGCAAGATTAATAAAAATGGCATGCAAATTTCATGATTTCCTCATTTTTGATTGCTGAGTAGTATTCCATTGTGTAAAAATACCACAATTTCTGTATCCATTCCTCCGTTGATGGACATCTGGGTTGTTTCCAGGTTCTGGTTATTACAAATAAAGCTGCTACAAACATGTTTGAGCAAATGTCCTTGTGCTTTTGACCAAATTTTAGGTATATACCTAACAGTGGTATAGCTGGGTCTTGAGGAACACTATTCCTAGTTGTCTGAGAAAGTGCCAGAATGATTTCCAGAGTGGTTGTACCAATTTACATTCCCACCAGCACTGGAGGAGGGTTCCCCTTTCTCCACAATCTCTCCAGCATGTTTTGTCACTTGAGTTTTTCATCTTGGCCATTCTGATGGGTGTAAGGTGATTAAAAAATTTAAAAAGGTGCAAAAAAAAAAAAACTTGAGGTTTAGAAGTAGGGCTTAATAGTAGACTATTTCAGTAATAGGAAAAGTTCAGAAATTCTTTCAAACCGCTATCATTGGAATTTTCAGAAATTTAAAATATTTCAATTTTGGAAGGACAGTTTATGAAAAATACACTAACAAACAATGTAAACAAGTCACTTTAAATGGTAGTTTTTTCAAAGAAATTCTTCTATTTTTTGTCATATGTCTTTTATGAAACCATGGCTATTGCATTTCAGGTATTAAATTACTCACTGAGTACAACAAATGTTAATGTGGATTTTGAGGAGACCTTCCAAATTATAAACTAATAATGTGATTTCTAACAAAAGATAATGGCTACAAAATCCTTTAATGATCTACTGATCTTTGTTAATTTATAGTCAAGAAATAGTGCTGTGGAGAGAAACTATACAAGGATTTACACATTTTCTCATTAAAGTTTAGGTGACAAAGTTTACGATAAACAAAGTGCTTTCATTTTTCTAAAGTCTAAGAAAATACACAGATTATTTAGCTTCATTTCCAAAGTCCTGCATTGTTTGAAGTTGGAGCTTTCTAATTACTTCAATTAATGTTAGGTTTTTGTTCTGTATTGTTTTAAAATAGGCACATAACTTAAGTTTTAGATTAGATTTTCAAATTTTAAATACACTTGTAGACTAAGCCCAGATACTGTTGCAGTAGGAAGCTGAGACACAGTGTCAGCATGTACTAAAATTCTAAGTGAAATATATAATAAAGAGTCACATTCTTTACTTACAATTCTAGAGATTACTTTCTACTATGACATATTTCTATTCAACCATGTATTTCCAAGATAAATATTCTTGACAAGATATTCACTTTAATTTTTCATAATTACACTGTTAAACATTACCCCTAAAGTTATAGAATCCTCTAGGCCTTCAACCATAACTGAAAACTTGTTGTCTAAATATTTTAATAAGTGTGAGAGCTTGCACGTTTTAAAACTGCATTCCTCTAAAATTATTTCACAGTATTTGCTCTTTTGTATCATAGAATTTCAAGAGTGAATATTTTAAAACACCAATATTCTCTTCATTTTTCTGCCTTTCTCAGTCTTACAACTAATACTTCATAATGTCTTTTCTGTTTTCTTATATGTTCTACTTGTCCTCTTCCTTTTCTTCTTCCTTATCCTCCTCTTCCTTCTCTTCCTTTTCCTACTTCTCCTCATTCTTCTCCTACTTCTACTCTTCCTTCTTTTCCACGTTCTTCTTATTGCTTTTTCCCCCAGGCAGAATATTGCTGTGTATCCTGTCTAGGCCTGAGACTCACTAAGTAGACCAGGATGGCCTACAACTCAGAAATGCATATGTTTCTACCTTCAAAGAGTTGTGATTAGATGACTTTGCCACCATGACTGACATCAAGGACATAAGTAATTCATAATTTATATGATCAGTTTAGATATCAGAAAGTATTCATTTTAACCAACATATAAATTACTATGTCCATATTACAGTATTCTCTGAAATGAGTGATAATTTAGTATCAGTATTAACAAATGGCAACAAAAGCAAAAGTCCTTAGAGTTCTAGGACAAGAAAAAGATTGACTAAGAAGTTAATTGGCTTGTTCATTCTGCAAACATGAAAACAGTGCTACTGGAAGTGATAAATTCATTATCTAATGTTACACTAATTAGAATCAATGGCAGTACTATTAAGCAAAGGTTTTCAAATCTATACACAACAATTTTGGTTGGACCACACATTCTGAAACTATCCAATCTTAATAGTGTATAATTTACAGGTAAGTACTAGTTTAAATTTTGTTGTAAATATGTTATTTTAAAACAACTATCAGAAATCAATCTTCAGTACTGATTTCTTTCACATGGAAATGCAGAAAACTATCAGTTTATATATGAGCTTAAATTCATCATAAATTAAAATTCAGAAACACATAGCGTTATTTTGTTTTGTTAGATGTGGTGTCATGTTAATGAACCAGACTGGAGTCAAATTCACTACATTAAAAAAAAAGACCTTGAACTCATTCTCCTGTCTCCATCTCTCTAGGGTTTGGAATATGATTGAATACCAGCACATCCCATCTAGTCACACATACATGTTTCAAACCTGCTATGAAATATCTTTGCACTTTCATTTCATTTTGTGATAATTATGCACATAACATTTGTGAAACTGATACATACTGTTTTTAAAATAAATGAAACATATATTGGTCACCCAACAGAAGCTTCTTGTTGTCAAAATAGATGTTGTCTTCCAGTTATTTATAATGTGAGACTGACAGTGACTCTCATTACCTGTTAATGTTTCTGTAGAAGAAATTATTGCACCATTTTAAGTCTATTTTCTTAGTTTTTGAAAGAAAGTAATTTGGACTTCAGAAGAACACAAATGCAGAAGCAAGCTGCGCACAAGGCACTAATCATGTCAGTTATCTTTATTTTTAAATAGTCATCATATGTAAAAAGCAATTTATTTCCATTTATAGTTGTATCACTTGAGCCCATTCTGTTAGGTCAATTTGAATTTCTGTTGAGTGTGTGCCTATACATGTGCCAGAGATTATCATCTTAGCTCATGTAAAGTGGTAAGGTCTTGGGTTATTTTCTAATTTGAAGCTTTTTACTTATTAGTGCTTAATTATATATTATATCATACTAATGATGTTGTGTCTCTTTGAGTTTTAACTTTCCAAATAGATCTCAAGTTATTAATGAAATTGAAGTGCTTAATTGATCAACACTAGGTGAATTATGTATTTGGTACCAGTCCCCAATCTCAGTCACACTGCTCATGTGGCATTGTCATATGACCTTCATTCAGTAGAAAATGTATGTAGAGAGAAAAGTTGCATGTGGTGCCCAAGTATTGCATTTACTTACATATTTCTGTTAGCTCTCAGTTTCTCAGTCTGTCTGTCTGTCTGTCTGTCTGTCTCTGTCTGTCACTGTCTGTCTGTCACTTTCTTTCTGTCTCTGTCTCTCTTTCTCTCTGTCTGTCTCTGTTTCTGTCTCTTGCTCCACTTAGGATAGCAGGAACTCATGATGTAGGTCAGAAGGAAGACTTCAAACCAGAGGTGATAGCCAATTCAACCCTGGAAATACAAACATGAACAACCACAGCCAATTTAAAACATTCTTATTTGACTTTTTCTGACTAAAATGATATAAAAAACAGAAAAAGGAATTAATTTAATACTTAAGGACATCTGTTAGCATCCTGTTGCTAATGTAGCATATCCCAACACATTGAGTGCCTTAAAGAAACACATATTTCTTTCTGTACTCCCTCTCCTACCTGTTCTCTCTCTTCAACCCCTTCTAAGTGAGATCAGACCTGTAGAGAATGGGTGGCATAAGGAGAGAGGGCCTGCAAAGAGAAGAAAAACCTTTGGTAGGGCATCTCTGTGAGAAGCTAGAGATCTAAGACAGGGTAAGGTTCTGGGAGGATATGTGGATAAGCTGAGACTTCTAGTAGCAGCGGTCACGGAGACATAAAAGTGCACCCTCTGATTAGACAGGATTCCTAGTACAGAGAGAAGAACACCAACCCACCCACAAAATCTTCGAACCAAAATTTATCCTGTCTACAAGATGAGCACGGATAAAGATAGAGCAGAGATTGAGGGAATGTCCAACCAATACCTGTCCCAACCTGAGACCCACCCCATGGGAGAGAGCCAACTCCTGATACTATTAACAATACTCTGCTTTGCTTGCAGACAGAAGCATAGCATAACTATCCTCTGAGAGGCTCCACCTAGCATTGGATTGAAACAGATGCTAAGACTCACAGCCAAACATTGGGCAGAGTGCAGGGAGACTTGTGGAAGAGTGGGGAGAGGGGAAGGATAGAAGGGAGGGGCCAGGAACTCCAGGAGAATACCCACAGAGCCAATTCTCTAGGGCTGGAGGGGAGGGCGAGTTGCAGGTACTGAAGCACCAACCAAGGACCATGCATGGACTGATATTCTATCCCCTCTACAGATGTAGATGATGAGCAGCTAGGGATTCATGTGTGTCTCCTCATAAAGGGAGCAGGAGCTGTCTCTGACATGGACTCTATTGCTTGAATTTTGATCACTTCCACCTGATGGGGTTACATCTCCAGACCACAATGGAAGGCTTAGTCCTGATAGAGGAGGAAGGACTGGGGAAGATAGAAAAGGGGAGGGTGGGACTGGGAGGAGAAGAGGCTAATATT
>REGO01000499.1:237870-255508 GCA_010120015.1 Rhombomys opimus | reverse complement strand
GATATAACCTAGAACCTCTGCTCAGATGTAGCCTGTGGTAGCTCAGTAACCAATTGGTTTCCCAAAGTGAGGGGAACAAGGACTATTTCTAACAGGAACTCAATGAAGATACCTGATAAAACAGGATCAGATGAATGAGGGGGGAGGTCCCCCCTATCAGTGGACTTGGAAAGGGGCACAGTGGTGATGAGGGAGGGAGGGAGGGACTGGGAGGGAATGAGGATTCGGAACATGGCTGGGATACAGAGTTAATAAAATGTAACTGATAAAAATAAAAAAATAAAAAATATATATATTTAAAAAAAAGAATGGATACTTTCTTAAATCAGTCCACTTACTTTTGTATACTAGCTTTTAGCAGACAATTTATTGCATTCAAGTATAAATTCAAGCTTAAAATGTTTTATCAAGAATGTAGAGTAATTTCATGAATGTAGTATAAAAATACAAATGCAAACATCATTTACATTATCTCTCTAAAAACAAAGAAACTAAAACTTTTCTCATGTACTGTAGTAAATTCTTATGTATATGTTCAGCTTTTTAAATGAAAAAATAAACAATAAGGAGCAACTTAAAATTTAGACAATGTAAAGGTAATAATTTTCATAAAGGAATACCAATAATTATTGACAAGTTTTTGTGTAAATCCCAAGATATTTTTCACAGAAATTAGCACAGCAAAAACAACTACATGATATTCGCCATCATTTCAAGTAATACATACAATCTTTAGTAGACTGTTTCATATCCTCCCTTTTATTCTAACATCTGGTTATATAGTATTCCCAACATATCCAATTTTGTGTCATTTTTAACTTCTCTTTACGAATAAAATTAGAAATTGAAGTCATTGGCTATGTTTTTAATTTTTGAAAAATTTTTATTAATTACAGTTTATTCACTTTGTATCACACCTCTAGCTCCCTTTCTCCTCCCCTCCCAATTATACCCTCCTCCACCCATGTACCTCCCCTAGTCCACTGATAGGGGAGGACTCCTTCCCCCTCCTTCTGATCCTAGTCAATCAGGTCTCATCAGGAGTGGCTGCTTGTCTTCCTCTGTGGCCTGGTAAGGCTGCACCCCCTTGATGGAGAGGTGATCAAAGAGCAGGCCAATCAGTTCATGTCAGAGACAGTCCCTGTTCCCTTTACTGAAGAACCCACTTGGACACTGAACTGCCATTAAATTTGCAGACAAGTGGTGGGAAGTAGAAAAGATCATCCTGAGCGAGGTATCCCAGAAGCAGAAAGACACACAGGGTATATACTCACTCATAACTAGATATTAGATATATCATATAGAATAGGCATACTAAAATCTGTGCAAGTAAGGAAGCTAATCAAGAAGGAGAACCCTGGGTAAAATGCTCAATCATCATTCAGAAAGGCAAAGAGGATGGACACCAGAAGAGGGAGAAAACATTGACTAATTCTTAAATTGATTTTTTTCTAAGAGAAACAGAGGAAAAATCCTTGGAATTGTAAACTAATATGTGTTAAATATCATTTAGAAAATAGTAATCTGAAATGATAAAGTTTAATTTTTCCATCACATGGCAGCATATTTCTACATAAATCAATTGCCCTTTCTATATATATGTGATTTATAAACTCCATTTTGCCATTTCTAGAATAAGACATTCAGGCCCTCCATATAACAGTTAAATGTTATTGTTAATATCACAATGGATATCACAGATATTCAGTGAAAGAAAAAGCTTATTATTTTTTTTTACATTTATCATTTTTGGCAATTTACTTTAAGAAAATTGGTTCTTAGGGCACAGACATTTTAATCTTTGAAAGTCTGAAAAAGAAATAGTAACTACATTAAATTTAGAATTAAATTCTTGAAAATAAAAGAAAATGAAAACAACACCGTAAAGCCCCAAATCTCTGGGACACAGTGAACATGAATTTACAAAAGAAATTTATAGGTCTAATTGTCTATATTAAAAAATCATGTAGGCCATACTGTGGACACCAAAACCCTGATGTGTGTGTTTCTCAAGAGAGAGGCGAATCCATGGAGATATTCAAAGGTCCATTTTTAGGGCACCCTGCTAATACTGGGAAAAATTCTGAGCTCCCCACCCAACACTGCCTCAGCCCTAGGACAACTGTCCAAGCCCACCTTCTCTGGATGGTGATACCAGCGGCTGATGACTCGGACCTTAGGCACTCATTCTCACTGCCTGTGGAATGAATACCTTCCTGTACTAAGAATAAAGCTCCAAATCCTGGAGCCCATTCTCACAACCCTGTGGACACCTTCCTGGTCACTTTGGCTAGTGGCACTCACTCTCATCATTCTGTAGAGGGAATATCTTCTGTTACTGTGGGAAAGGTATGGCTGCATTTTGCCTGCTTCCAAGCTTTCTGGCTAACACAGGTCTGTATAAAATAGCACAGCATCTACAGTCAACACAGTGGAGCTGAGATAGGCACAGGACTCAAGTCACATTGTCCACAATCTCAAGTAAGCCAGTGGGGCACTGGAGCAACTTTAGGCTCAAAGGTCTTTCTGCCTGCCCCCCCCCTCCCCGCAGCCTGGCGGCAGAGTCTGGATTCCTGAGACAACATCCAAACCTCCAAACAATGGTTCTACTTGTCCCTGTGTGGAAACCAGGTAGACAGTAAAATCATAGGGATCCAGAATTCAAGCTGGCAGGGCCCAGAGGAGCATGAGTCTCAGTGTCAGCTGTACTGACTTCTGAGACACCAGATCCCCCATGATTGCCACCTGAATCGGACACTCTCACCATCTGCAGCATCCACTGAGGCTCCTGTGCATCCTCAGCTACCATCAGAGATGTCTGTGCCAGGTCCTTCAATAAACCAACACCAAAACCCTTTGCCCTTCAATGAACGGACAACAGCAGACATTATACTTCATGATACCAATGCCAACACCCTTGCCAATCAAGGCATCTGCACTGATACCTCTTGCCCTTCAAGGCACCTGTACCCCTACACTGCCTCCCGAAATGCCCATCCCAGCAGAGCTGCATCCAAAATACCAGCACACATTTGTGTTCTTCCAGAACTCTCTCATCATCTTGAAGACAACTCCAGACACCAGTCATAGGAGGAGATTCAAAGTACAAAAACCCAAAGCTAGAGACAACCAGATAGCTAAAGGCTAGCATAAGAACACAATCAACAAAAACCAGGAAATCATGGTTCTAAGCACAAAACAATCTATATCCCTATGTAGCTGAAACAAAGGTAAGCATCACCACCAGAATACAAGAGATGGAAGAGAGAATCTCTGGTGCTGAAGATACACTTTCAGAAATTGATACTTCTTTCAAAGAAAAAGTAAAATCAGAAAAGTCCTAAACACAAAACATCCAAGAAAACAAAGACGCCATGAAAAGACGAAATCTAAGAAAAATAGGAATTGATGAACATTTGATTCCAGGCTCCAAGGTCCAGAAAATATCTTCAAGAAAATCATAGAAGAAAATTTTCCAACTTAAAGAAAGAGATGTCCATAAACATAAAAGAGGCCTATAGAATATCAAATAGACTAGACCAGAAAAGAAACTCCTCATGTCACATTACACTAAATCTACAGAAAAAAAGAAAATATATTAAAAACAGCAAGGGAAAAAGGCCAATTAACATATAAAGGTATACCTATCAGAATCACACCAGACTTCTCATCAGAAACTATGAAATCTAAAAGGGTCTGGGCAGATGTCATGCAGACTTTAAGGGACCACAGATGCCAACCCAGACTACTATACCCAGCAAAACTTTCAATTAACATAGATGGAGAAAACAAAATATTCCATGACAAAACTAAATTTAAGCAATATCTACACAGCAAACCAGCCCTACGGAAGATACTAGAAGGAAAACTCCAATCCAACAAAAACAACTACACTCAAGAAAACATAGGACACAGATAATTTCCCATCAAAACTGAAAAGAAAACAACCAAGGAAACACAGTAAGACCACAAACTCTACAATAAAAAGAAGTAACATTCATTGTTTACTATTATCTATCAACATCAATGGACTCAACTCTTCAATAAAAAGACACAGACTAACAGAGTGGATACAGAAACAGGATCCAGCATTCTGCTGTATCCAAGAAACCCAGCTCTGCAACAAAGATAAACACTTCCTCAGAGTAAAGCCTGGAAAAATGTTTTTAAAGCAAATGGACCCAGAAAACAAGATGGGATACATATCCTAATATCTAATAAAATAGACTTTCAACAAAAAAAATAGTTAAAAAGATGGGGAGGGGCACTTTATTCTCATCAAAGGAAAATTCCACCAGTGGAACATCACAATTCTGAACATCTATGCCCCAAATACAGGACCACCTACATTTGTAAATTAAGCTTTATTAAAGCTGTAATCATATATTGATCTCAACACCTTAACAGTAGACTTCAACACTCCACTCTCAGCAAGGGACAGATCATCAAGACAAAAGCTAAATAGGGAAATAAAGGCTCTTACAGAGGCCCTAAATCAAATGGACCTAATAGATGTCTACAGAACTTTGCACCCCAAATTCAAAAGAGTATACTTTGTTTTCAGCACATCATGGAACCTTCTCCAAAACATACAATATACTTGGTCACAAAGCAAGGCTCAGCAGATGCAAGATTGAACTAATCCCCTTTACCCTATCTGACCACCATGGTCTAAACCTAGGACCACAAGAACAACAGGAATATCAAAAAGCCTACTCACACATGGAAACTGAACAACTTGCTACTACATGACAATTGGGCTAAGGAAGAAATAAAGAAATAAATTAAAGACTTCCTAAAATTCAATGAAAATGAATGTACAACATACCCAAACTTATGGGACACAATAAAAGCGGTACAATAAAAGCGGTGCTAAGAGGAAAATTCATAGCACTAACTGCCTTCAAGAAGAAATTTGAAACATCACATACAAGCAACTTAACAGCTCACCTGAAAGCACTAGAAAAAAGAGATGCTGACACACCAAAAAAGAGTAGACAGCTCGAAATAATCAAACTCAGGGCCGAAATAAATCAATTAGAAACAAATAAAACTATTGAAAGAATCAATGAATCCAAGAGCTGGTTCTTTGAGAAAATCAACAAGATAGACAAGCCCGTAGCCAATCTTACTAAAAGGCAGAGTGAAACTGTCCAAATCATCAAAATCAGAAACAAAAAGGGAGACATAACAACAGATACTAAGGAAATCCAATCAATCATTAGGACTTACTTCAAAATCATGTATGCCATAAAATTTGAAAATCTAAAGAAAACAGACAATTTTCTTGATAGGTTCAATTTACCAAAATTAAATCAGTATCAGGTAGAAAGATTGAATAGTCCTATTTTCCCTAAGGAAATAGAAGCAGCCATCAAAACTCTCTCTTCCAAAAAAATCCCTGGGCCAGATGGTTTCAGTGCAGAATTCTGGTGCTTTCTTAGAAAACTGGGATGAGCCAAACCTAAAGAATCAGCTACATCACTCCAGGGCATTCATCTGAAAGATGTTCCATCATACAACAAGAACATTTGCTCAACCATGTTCACACAGCTTTATTTGTAATAGCCGGAAACTGGAAACAACCTAGATGTCCCTCAACGAAGAATGAATAAAGAAAGTGTGGTACATTTACACAATGGAATACTACTCAGCAATTAAAAACAAGGAAATCATGAAATTTGTAAGCAAATGGGTGGAATTCATAAAGATCTTGAGCAAGGAAACACAGACACAGAAAGTCACACATAGCATATACTCACTTATAAACATATTTTAGTCATATAATATAGGATACACATACTACAATGCACAGACCTCAAGAAGTTAAGTCTGATGTATATTTTAGGCTTCATGTCAGCCCACTAGTTAGGGGAGTGGAGGATATCCCTGACACAGATGATGTTGCCTGCTTTTTGGTCACTTCCCCTAGATGGGACTTCTCTACAAGGCCACAGGGGAGGAAGAAGAACCCAGTACTCATAAATAGAGGAGCTGGGGTGACTGGTGAGGGTGGCTCCCCTATAAGGGAGAGGTGTTGCAGGAGGAAGGATGGGACTGGGAAGAGAGGAGGGAGGGCCCTGTGTCTGAGATTTAAAGGAATTAAATAAAAAATGAAATTGTAAGCCATTATTTCTGATAAATATATATGCAAAAATCTTCAATAAAATATGTGCTAACCAAATACAAGCATATATAGAAAAGATTACTCATAACAATCAAGTTGGCTTTGTCCTTTGGATGCATTAATATTTCAACTTATATTAAGTCAGTGAATGCAATATACCGTATAGATGAACTTAAATATAAAAACCATCCAAATAATAAAGGTATTTGAGAACAAAGGACTGGAGGGAACAGTCCTCAAACTAAAACAAAACAAAACAAAAACCCCTAATTCCTGTTTCTCTATAAATTTTAGACTCCCTCTTCTGTATAAAGTTTGGCTGTGAGTCTCTGCATCTGGTTGGATCTCCTGCTCAGTGCAGTTTTTCACAGGACATCTCTGGTAGGCTCCCATGCCAATCCCTCTTTTCTACTGCTTCAGATGTGTATCCTGTTTTCTTCTGAATGAGAATTAAGTGTCTTAAGCTACATAATAAGTTTTAAATGTGGGTGTAACAGCATATTTAAATGGGGAAGTTTCTTTGAAGCCATAGTATTCGAGTTGAGCTTTGAAGTAAATTTTTTGAAAAATGTCTATATTTCTAATATTAATATATGCTTTCATAAATTAATAAAGCTGTCATGAATGTGATGCTTTTTTAATTGAAATAATTTAACAGTATATTTGCATTCTTCTTTTAATAATTTAGTAGATATTTTTATTACTATTTGATCTTCTCAGAAACACACACACAAACAAATGAAAACAGCGTCTATTTTCCCTGGGACCTCTCTCATGATAATTATATGGGGTCAAATCACACAGGATATCTGGAAAAAAAATTGGATTACCACTAAAAATCAAAAACAAACAACAAAGCATTTTACTTAACTTTCTCCAATCAATTGATATTTCCTTTTTTAAGCAATAATTTTATTTTTTATATTAATCACAGGTTAATTTGTATCCCAGCCATACCCCCCTTCCCCATTCCCTCCCAACTCCACCCTCCCTCCCTCATCTCTTCCCTGCCCCTTTCCAAGTCCACTGCTAGGGGAGGTCCTCCTCCCCTTCCATCTGACCCTAGCTCATCAGGTATCTTCAGGACTGATTGCAATGTACTCTTCTGTGGCTAGGAAGGCTGCTCCTCTCTTGGGGGGGTAGGGGGAGATCAAATAGCCAGGCATTGAGTTCATGTCAGAAATAATCCCTGTTCCTCTTACTAGGTATTCACTTGGAGACTGAGCTGCCATGGGCTACATCTGAGCAGGGGTCTAGGTTATATCCATACATGGTCCTTGGTTGGAGAAACAGTCTCATAAAAGACTCCTGTGCCCTGATATATTTGGACCTTGTGGAGCTCCTGTCCTCTTCACGTCATACTAACTCTCCACTCTTTCATATGATTCCCTGTACTCTGCCCAAGGTTTGGTTATGAGTCTCAGCATCTGCTTTGATACACTCACTGCTAGGTAGAGTCTTTCAGAAGCCATCTCTGGTAGGCTCCTGTCCTGTTCCCTGTTTTCTCCCTCTTCCAATGTCCATCCCATTTGTCTTGCTAAGTGAGGATTAATCATCTTACCCTGGGTCCTCTTTCTTGTTTATCTTCTTTAGGTTTATAAATTTCAGTATGTTTATCCTATCTTATAGATCTAATAACTACTTATAAGTGAGTATACACCATGTGTATCTATCTGCTTCTGGGATACCTCACTCAGGATGATCTTTTCTAGAACCCACCATTTTTATGCAAATTTCATGATTTCCTTGTTTTTAATTGCTGAGTAGTATTCCATTGTGTAAATGTACTGCAGTTTCTGTATCCATTCATCCATTGATGGACATCTGGGTCATTTCCAGGTTCTGGCTATTACGAATAAAGCTGCTAAGAAAACATGGTTGACCAAATGTCCTTGTTGTGTACTTCAGCATATTGTGGCTATATGCCTTGGAGTGGTATAGCTGGATCTTGAAGAAGCACTATTTCTAATTGACTGATAAAGCACCAGGTTGATTTCCAAAGTGGTTGTACCAGTTTACATTCCCACCAGCAATGGAGGAGGGTTCCCATTTCTCCACATCCTCTCCAGCATGTGTTGTCACTTGAGATTTTTATCTTAGCCATTCTGATGTGTGTATGGTGAAATCTCAGGTTCGTTTTGATTTGCATCTCTCTGATTGCTAAGGACATGGGCATTCCTTTAAATGTTTCTCTGCCATTGTATATTCTTCTACAGAGAATTCTATTTAGCTATGTACCCCAATTTTTAACTGGATTGCTTGATTTACTGCCTTTTAAATTCTTTAGTTCTTTATGTATTCTGGATATCAGCCCTGCGTCAGATATAGGGTTGGTGAAGATCCTTTCCCTGGCTGTAGGCTGATAATATTTCAAGTTAAATTTTCTCAAGCGATTACCTTCTGTAATATTAGAATATTAATTCAGTGTCTGGAAGACTATCATTTCTCTTTTACAAGGAAAGAAGAAATATAGCCTCCCTATTTTCTGTCAAATGACTTAATAACTCGAAATTGTTAATGAAAATTGAAGACTGCATATGTATATTACCAAAAGAGCACTATTTATGTAGAGATGCAGTTTTTAAAAACTTAAAAAAAGTGTTATAACAGTTCTTCATATTTGTTCTGTAAACACACCTTCTCTGTTTCCAGCTAATATAAGATCACTAAATGAAGCTGAAAAGACGCATTGTATTTTGTTCTTCAAACCCATGCTAATGAAATCCAGAACACCACTGTCTTTCAAGGCACACTTCCACAAACACTCTTGTGCTTGCTCACATGTGCCTGCAACCTTCCTCCCTAAGCTACAGATGAAACACCAAAATCCACTCTTGAACTTGTTGTCCTCTCTCATCTTCTGGAAGAATACTCCAGACACCAATTACAGAAGGACCCAGTCTGAAGTAGAGAATCAGGGAACATCATTGAAGGTTATGGATAAGCAGATGGCTAGAGGTCAGCTTAAGAACACATTACACACACACACACACACACACACACACACACACTGATATATATATATATATATATATATATATATATATATATATATATATATATATATATTACGAAATCAAATATACATATACACACTTATATATATATATATATATATATATATCAGGACATCATGGCTTCGACCAGCAACCTCAAAAATCAATGGGTATGCTTATTCATTGGAAACACAGTTAAATGATCTCAAATCTATGCTTATCCAGTTATTAGAGGCATAAAAATAGGAAACAAAAAAAGCTTTCAAAGAAATACAGGCAAATATAGCAAAACAAAGAGAGGCAAACATAGATGCATATAGAGAGGAAATGAAAAAAGCTCTCAGAGAAGTTCAGTCAAATATAGCTAAACAAATAGAAGCACATGTACAGGCACAAGTAGAGGCATATAAAGAGGAAATGAACTAAAAAAAATTAGAGGCCATCATGGAAGACATGAATCAACTTCCAAACAGATGAAGGAAATGGTGCAAGACATGCAAACAGATTTAGAATAAATAAAGGAAACACAAACAGAGAAAAATATGGAGCTGAAAATCTTAGAGAAAAGATCAGGAAACACGAAGGTAAGTATCACCAACAGAATATAAGAGATAGAAGAGAAAATCTCAGGGGATGAAGACACATTGAAGAACTCAATAGAACTCTCAAAAAAGGACATAAAATCAGAAAAGGTCCTGACACAAAACATGAAAGAAATAAAGGATGCCATGAAAACATGAAATCTAAGAATAATATGAATAGATGAAAATGAAGACTCAAGCCTCTAAGGGAAAGAAACTATTTTCAAGAAAATCATGGAAGAAAATTTTCCCAACTTAAAGAAAGAGATGTCCATAAATATGCAAGAGGCCTACAGAACACCAAATAGGCTAGACCAGAAAAGAAATTCCTCACGTCACATAATAGTGAAAATATTAAATATATAGAACTAATAAAAATATTAAAAGCAGCAAGAGAAAAAGGCCAAGTAACATATAAAAGTAGACCTATCAGAGTAACACCAGACTTCTTAACAGAAACTTTGAAAACCAGAAGGGCCTGGGCAGATGTCATGCAGATTCTACAAGATCACAGATGCCAACCCAGACTGTTGTAATTCAGCAAAAGTTTCAATCAAAATAAATGGAGAAAACAAGATATTCCATGACAAAATGAAACTTAATATCTACACAGCAAACCATTCCTACAGAAGATACTAGAAGGAAAACTCCAATCTAACAAAAGTAATTACAGCCAAGAAAACACAGGCTACAAATAACATCACACACACACACACAAAAAAAAAAAATGAAAAAACACAAGCAATGAAACACAGTAACACTCCAACTACACAATAAAAGTAAGGAACATTCATTGGTCACTATTATCTACTAACTTTAACAGGCTCAAGCCTCCAATAAAAAGACACAGACTAATAGAATAGGTGTGAAAACAGGATCCAGTATTCTGCTGCATCTAAGAAACACACCTCTGCAACAAAGGCACACACTACCTCAGAGTAAAGGGCTATAAAAAGGTTTTTCAAGCAAAGTGACCCAGAAGAAAAAAATCTGGAGTCATTATCCTAACATCTAATAAAATAGAATTTCAACAAAAATTAATCAAAAAAGATGAGGAGGAGTACTTCATTATTATGAAAGAAAATATCCTTCATGAGGACATCACAATCCTGAACACCCAAATACAAGAATATCTGCATTTGTAAATGAAACATTATTAAAGCTTAAATCACACATTTATCCCAACACCTTAATAGTGGGAGATATCAACACTCCACTCTCACCAAGGGACAGATCATGTAGACAGAAGATAAATAAAGCCTAAATCAAATGGACCTAATAGATCTCTACAGAACTTTTCACCCAAACACAAAAGAATATTCCTTCTTTTCAGCACCTCAAAGAACCTTCTCCAAAATAGACCATATAGTTGGTCACAAAGCAAGCCTCAACAGATACAAGAAGAACAAAAAAATCTCTTGTATCCTATCAAACTACCATGGTCTAAAACTAGACCTCAATAACAGAAATAATAAAAAACCTACATACACATGGAAACTAAACAACACTCTATTCAGTGACAGCTTGGTCAGGGAAGAAATGAAAAAAAGAAATTAGAACCTACTGAAAATGTAATGAAAATTATGGTAAAACTTACTGAAACTTAAGGGACACAATGAAAGCAGTGTTAAGAGGAAACTTCAGAGAAATAAATGTCTCCAGAAAAATGTTTAAATCATCTCATATTAGCAATTTAACAGCTCATCTAAAAGCCCTAGGAAAAAAAAAGTAGCAGTCACACTGAAGAGGAGTGGACTATTGGAAACAATCAAACTCAGAGTAGAAATCAATGAATTAGAAACAAATACAACAATTCAAAGAATCAATGAAACCAAGAGCTGGTTCTTTGAGTAAATCAACAAGATCGACAAACCCATCGCCAAACTAACTACAAGGCAGAGAGAAAATTTCCAATTCAGCAGAATCAGAAACAAAAACGGAGACATAAAGAAAGACAGAGAAGAAATCCAAACAATCATTAGGTCTTACTACAAAGCCTATATGCTAGAAAATCTAAATTAAATGGACAATTTTCTTGATAGATTCTATCTACCAAAATTACATCAAGATCAGGTAAGTAGATTGAATGATCCTATGTCCCCCAAGGAAATTACCAACTTCATATGGAAAAACAAAAACCCAGAATTTCCAAAACAATCTTGTACAAAAACAGATCATCTGTAGGTATCTCCATCCCTGATATCAAGCTCTACTACAGAGAAATAGTAATAAAAACTGCATGGTTTTGGCATAGAAGCAAAATGGTGGATCAATGGAATTGAATAGAAGACCTAGAAAAAATCCACACGACAGGAGCTCCACAAGGACCAAATATATATGGACACAGGGGTCTTCTCTGAGACTGTTTCTCCAACCAAAGAGCATGCATGGATATAACCTAAAACCTCTTTTAGACAATACCCATGGTAGTTCAGTATCCTAGTGTGTACCCTAGTAAGGGGAACTGGGACTATTTCTGACATGAACTCAATGCCTGGCTCTTTGACTCCCCTCCCAAGGGAGGAGCATCCTTGCTAGGCCACAGAGGAGGACATTGCAGCCAGTCCTGAAGAAACCTGCTAAGCTAGAGTCAGATGGAAAGGGAGGAGGACCTCTGCTATGATTGGATCTGGAAAGGGGCAGGGTGGAGATGAGGGAGAGAGGGAGGGATTGGGAGGGATGAGGAAGGGGGCTATGACTGGATACAAAGTAAATAACTTCTGATTAATATAAAAATTATTAAAATAAAAAATACTAGTATAATTCTTTAGAGACCTTGAAAGAAAAAAAATCTCAACTTCACATGGAATAACAAGAAATTTAGAATATCTAAAACTATCTTCTACAGTAGAAGATCATCTGGAGGTATCGCCTTCCCTGATCTCAAGGTGTGCTACAAAAGTAACAGTAATAAAAACTTCACAGTACTGGCATAGAAACAGAATTTTGGATCAATGGAGTGAGACAGAACACCCAGAAATAAGCCCACACAACTATGTATACTTGATTTTTGACAAAGAAGACAAAACCATTCAATGCAAAAAGATAGCACCTTCAACAAATGGAGCAGGTCTAACTGGATCTCTACACATAGAAAAATGCAAATAGATCCATATTTATCACCCTGCAGAACACTAAAGTCCAAGAGGATCAAAGACCTCAACATAAAACCCAACACACTAAACTTCTGAGAAGAAAAAGTAGGGAAGAGCCTTGAACACATTGGTACAGTAGCAACTTCCTGAACAGAACACCAACAGCACAAGCTCTAAGACCAAAAATCAAAAAATTAAACTGAAAAGATTTGTAAAGCAGATGACACTGTCATCAGATCAAAATGAAAGCGTACAGGATAGGAAATAATCATCACCAACCCTATATCTGACAGAGGTCTAATACCCAGAATATAGAAAGAACTCAAGAGGTTAAATACCAACAAATCAAGTACTCAAATAGAAAAATGGGGTACAGAATTAAACTGAGAATTTTCAATGGAGGAATATCAAATGGCAGAGAAATATTTAAAGATTCTCAAAATCTTTGTCATCAGGGAAATGCAAATCAAAACAGCCCTGAGATTTCACCCAACAAACTGGCTAAGATAAAAAACTCAAATGGACTGGGTAAGGGGCATATGAGAAGAGGAGGGAGGGAGGGTGGGGTTGGGAGGGTGTAGGGGAGGGGGCTACAGCAGGGATACAAATTGAATAAACTGCAATTAATAAAATAAAAATAATAAGCAGTTACAGTGAAGCAGTGTCGTTGAATACAAATTTATTCTGAAAATTTAGACTTAAAATACTTCATTTGACTTAGATTTATATATACAAATTTGTGTATAATATAATGTAAAAAAGTTATTACAAAGAATGCATCCTTCATCCTCTGGATGGATCAGCATTCATGGTGGCAAGTAGAAAGTGGTTAATCATTCTGTACTTTCAAACAAATAGTATACATGAACTCTGTAACTGTTATTTAATAGAGGCTTATAAAAAGTCTCAAGTGACAGCACATGCTGGAGAGGATGCAGAGAAAGGGGAACCCTCCTCCATTGCTGCTGGGTATATAAACTTGTACAACCAATTTGGAAATCATTCTGGTGCATTCTCAGATTTAGGAATAATTCTACCTCAAGATTCAGGTATACCACTCCAAGTCATATATCCAAAATATGCTCAACTATACAATAAAGACATTTGCTTAACCATGTTCCTAGCAGCTCTATTCCTAATAGCCAGAAGCTGGAAACAACTTAGATGTCTCTCAACAAAGGTATGGATACAGAATCTGTGGAATATTTACCCAATGGAATAATAATCAACTATTTAAAAAAAGGAAATCATGAAAATTTCAGGCAAATGATTAAAACTAGAAAAGATCATCCTGAGTGACATATCTCAGAAGCAGAAAGACAGACATGTTATATACTCACTTATAAGTGCCTATTAGACAAATAATATAGGATAAACATACTAAAATCTGTATACCTAATGAAGCTATGGAAGAAGGAGACCCTGGATAAGATGATCAATCCTCATGCAGAAAAGCAAAGGGGATGGATATCAGAAGGGAGAGAAAACCAGGAACAGGACAGGAGCCTACCACAGAGGGCCTCTGAAAGACTCTACCCAGCGCAGGATTAAAGCAGATGCTGAGACTCATAGCCAAACTTTGGGCAGAGTGCAGGGAATCTGATGAAAGACGGGGGAGATAGAAAGATCTGCAGGAAAAAGGAGCTCCACAAGGAGATCAACAGAAACAAACAAACAAAAAATCTGGCCACAAGAGTCTTTTCTGAGACTGATACTCCAATAAGGACCATTCATGGAGATAACCTAGAACCTTTGCATAGATGTAGCCCATGTCATCTAAGTCTCCAAGTGGGTATCCTAGTAAGGGGAACAGGGACTCTCTCTGATGTGAACTCTGGCTGGCTCTTTGACCACCTCCCCTTGCTGGGACTGCAGCTTTACCAGGCTACAGAGGAGGACAATGCAGCCAGTTCTGATGAGACTTGTAGGCTGGGGTTGGATGGAATGAGAGAAGGACTGCCCCAATCAGTCGACTGGAAGAGGGACATAGGAGGGGAAGTAGGAAGAATGGTGGGATTGGGAGGAGACAAAGGAAGGGGCTACAGCTGGGATACACAATGAATAAATTCTAATTAAAAAAAAACAAATTAATTTTAAAATGTCTTGTTTTTGTTACAAAGATCAATGGATCTATGACTACTAATCGCATAAGGTCTCCTAAAGAACAAGTGCACACATAATCACACACATATACACACATACACACACACACACAAACACACAGCATATCATTATTTATTGAGAAATCTAAGAATCTTTTTTTTGACACCTCAAAATTTTTAATAATTTTATTCAAATAATTATTTTTGTGTATTTTTCCAGAAAATAACGTCAGTAAGCCAATGTGTTTTTTCTAAGAATTTCAACATTTTTTCTTAGAACAATTCAATGGTTTTCTGACAGAACAACAACAAAAAAAACACATCAGTACATTCATTTTAAATTTTATTGCTTTTTGATCTAAACTGTATCATTCATTCTTAGCCTGGCATGGGTAAGTAACATTAAACTCTCATCCTCGGGAGACAGAGGCAAGAATGTGTAAATTTAGAGTCCTCTCTATGTTACGAAATGAGCTCAAAGCATATATAACTATATGAAATGTTTTAAAGATAAAAATAATAATTATAAAAATAAAATCTATTCTGAATGTTTCCACCAAAGAGAAGCAATAAGTTTTGCTTTTGCTTTGTTACATGAACGATATTGTCTTAGTTTTATGAATCAAACCATGTAGCATAGTCACAAGGGCTGCATACTGTAATAAACGGCTTTTTTAGAATCTTTTTTTATAAATGTTTCCTCATTAACTTCACAAATCCGTAATTTCATGTTAAATGGCAAAGAAGTGACTCCTAAGATTATAAGGAGTTAGAATTATCTACCATCTGAAAAACAAAACAAAGTTAACTAGAAAAAATCTACTGAACAACAATCAAATTAACTAACCCAGTTCAGCGAATACCTTAATAGGCAGAAGAGCCATCAGGATTACTCTGTCAGAATTGTACAGATAATTTGCTTCTTCTTCTCAAGACCATTTCAATATTTAGAAAAATAAATATTTTAAAATGTTAAATAATTATTTTGTAAGTGGGTGATTTAAATACATTACCTACTTCCTATGTTCATTGAACTTTAAATGAATTTTACCAAAATCCATTGCTAGACTGGAATACTGTGTCCTCAGGAATTTCATCACCATATTTATATAACATTGACAAGCTGAACAAATAGTTTACTGACCATGTCAGCCTTATAAGGATTTTGAATAAATTAGGATTTTTCTTATTAACTCTATTAATTACCTATAAGAGAAATATTATAACTAATATGTTCAAGGTGTTTTTTTGTAAACCTCAAAAATGTCATATCCATGGCAGTACATTTGTCAATTAATCACAAAGCATTTAAAAATAAATTAAAATTTTATATTAGAATATGTAAATGTGAAAATCTGTAGGGATTATTTGTCACTTTGATAAATTGACAATTTAACGTTTCGTCTACATCTTCCTTCATACACTGAACTCTTGCTTATGTTTAGCAGCAGCTGAGGGATTATCCACTTGCATATATTAATTTTCTTTTTCTAACTCCAGGTTTTAACTTATGGACCAATGTGGTCCATGAAAACATGGAAAGACTTTATCACCCAGGACCAAGATGAAGGACCAAAAAACTCACATCATCAATATTATCAAATGTTCATTTCTGAAGACAAGATTTGAAATATTATTGCAGTGACACAAGGCCTCATAAAATCACAGTCTTGACAATCTTTCTGATATTTTAAAGACATATTTATATGTAGTCTATAATTTCTAGTTGTAGAAATTTCACTAATATCTCAACCTTAATGAAGAGAAGTTAAGTACGTTTAAGAAATAATTTCTGAAATAATTCTCTACAGTAAAAGATCTTCAGGAAGTATATCCATCACTGATCTCAAGCTGTACTATAGAGCAACAATACTAAAAACTGCAAGGTACTTGCAAAGAAACAGACTGGTGGGTGAATGGAATCGAATAGAAGAGCCTGACATAATTCCACACACTTATGGACACCTGATTTTTGACAAAGATGCCAAAACCATTCAATGGAAAAAAGACAGCATCATCAACAAATGGTGCTGGTCTAACTGGATGTCTACATGTGGAAAATGCAAATAGATCCATACTTAATTACCCTGCACAAAACTAAAGTCCAAGTGGAGGAAAGACCTCAACATAAAACCTTACACAGTAAACCACTTAGAAGAAAAAGTGGGGAAAAGAAAAAGCCTTGAACTCATGGGCACAGGAGACAACTCCCTGAACAGAATACCAACAGCACAGGCTCTAAGAGCAACAATCAATAATTGGGACCTCATGAAACTGAAAAGCTTCTGTAAAGCAAAGGACACTGTCATCAGAACAAAACGACAGCCTACAGATTGGGAAAGGATCTTCATCAACCCTATATCTGACAGAAGACTAATATCTAGTGCATATAAAGAACTAAAGAAGTTAAACAGCAAAAAATCAAGTAATCCAGTTAAAAAATGAAATGGAGTACATAGCTAAACAGAGAATTCTCAATAGAGGAATATCCAATGGCAGAGAAACACTTAAAGAAATGCTCAGTGTCATTAGCCATCAGGGAAATGCAAATCAAAATGACCCTGTGATTTCACCTTACACCAATCAGAATGGCTAAGATCAAAAACTCAAGAGACAACACATGCTGGAGAGGTTGTGGAGAAAGGGGAACCCTCCTCCATTGCTGGTGGGAATGTAAACTTGTACAACCACCCTGGAAAGCAATCTGGCACTTTCTCAGACAACTAGGAATAGGGCT
>REGO01000499.1:203349-223202 GCA_010120015.1 Rhombomys opimus | reverse complement strand
AACCACTTTGGAAGTCAATCTGGCATTTTCTCAGACAATTAGGAATAGTGCTTCCTCAAGACCCAGCTATACCACTGCTAGGTATATACCCAAAATTTGCTCAAGTACACAACAAGGAAATTTGCTCAACCAGGTTTGTAGCACCTTTATTTGTAATAGCCAGATCCTGGAAACAATCCAGGTGTTCATCAATGGAGGAATGTATACAGAAATTGTGGTATTTTTACACAGTGGAATACTACTCAGCAATGAAAAATGAGGAAATCATGAAATTTGCTGGAAAATTGTGTAATCTAGAAAAGATCATTCTGAGTATTTCAGAAGGAGAAAGACAAACATGGAATATACTTGCTTATATAGACATACAAGATATGATAAACATAATGAAATCTATAAAGCTAAAGAAGATAATCAAGAAAGAGGACAAGGGGTAAGATGATCAATCCTCATTGAGAAAGACAAACGGGATATGCATTGAACTTATGACAGGAGTCTACCACAGAAGGCATCTGAAAGACTCTACCTAGCAGTGTTTCAAAGTAGATAGGAAGACTCATAACCAAACCTTTGGCAGAGTACAAGGAATCATATGAAAGAAGGGGAGTTTGATGTGGAGAGGATATGAGCTCCACAAAGACCAAACATGTCTGGGCACAGGGGCTTTTTTGAGATGGACACTCAACCAAAGACCATGAAAGGATATAACCTAGAACCTCTGCTCAGATGCCTCCTGTGATAGCTAAGTAACCAGTTGGTTTCCTATAGTAAGAGGAATAAAGACTATTTCTGACAGGAACTCAATGGCAGGCTCTTTGACCTCCCCACCTCCCAAGGGAGGAGCAGTACTGTTAGGTCACAGAGGAGGACTTTGCAGCCAGTCCTGAAGATACCTGACAAAACATAGTCTTACGAAAGGGGAGGAGGTCCTCCCCTATAGGTGGACTTGGAAAGGGGCAGAGAGGAGATGAGGGAGGGAGGGTGGGATTGGGGAGGGAATGAGGGAGAGGGATACAGCTGGGATAAAGAGTTAACAAAATGTAACTAATAAGAAAAAAAATAAAATTAAAAAATAAATAAATAAACCAAAAAAATGCTTGCTAATATTCCAACCAAGGACTATGCATGGAGATAACCTAAGACCCCTGCACAGATGTAGGCCATGGCAGTTCAGGATCCAAGTGGGTTCCATTGTAATAGGAACAGGGACTGTCTCTGACATGAACTGATTGTCCTGCTCTTTAATTACCTCCCCCTGAGGGGGAATCTGCATTACCAGGCCACAGAAGAAGACAATGCAGCCACTCTTGATGAGACCTAATTGACTAGGATCAGAAGGAAGGAAAAAAAAGTTCTCCCCTATCAGTGGACTTGGGGAGCATCATGCATGCAGAGGGTGGAGGAAGGGAGGTATTGGGATGGGAGGAGAGAGGGAATCACAGGGGGGATACAAAGTGAATAAAGTGTAATTAATAAAGAAAAAATTATAAAATTAAAAAAAGAAAACATGCTTGTACATAGAACACTAAACAAATTGACTAGTTTCACTGTAAATGTTTTTATTTATGAATTACCATTTGCTCATATCTCTATTGCCAGTGAAAATAGAATTTGCAATGTTTTGCATTCTGTGGAGGAATTCAATCAAGTAACATGGCAGTTCTGTTAAAGGATAGCTTAGTACACCTTTAATCCCACACAATGTAGGTAATTTTAGTTAGTAGAAGGAGAAGCCATGTGTGAAAATAATATCTAATTGAGGAAAAGACAAAATGACAACAGAAAGATTTGACAGAATGAGTCAGAAATATGATAAGCTCAACTCTCTCAAGAACAGACAAAAAAGATAGATGACTTAAGAGAGCAGTGCAAGAGAGAGAGGTGGCAGTTTTACAAAGACAGCTGGCAGAGAAACAAGCTAGACACAGGTGAAGAGAGAGTGAACTAGAGAATGAGAATGAGCCAGAAGATTAGAAGTTGCTGCAAAAGTTAGTATGAGACCAAGAAGAGCATTTCAGTGAGAATATCAGAGAAACCAGATTGAATATCCCTGAACAGATGGGAATTTGAGCCAGAAAAGCTGAGCTGAACCATCCAGTCAGAGTTCAGAAAGAGCTGGAAAGGGTGGGCTTATTCAGCAGCAAGATTCTTAGATGACAAAGTGTATCTGGGGAATAAAAGATACATTTAGAGTATTTCAATCATTTGTAAGAATAATTATGGTACTTCTAAATCCCCACATTTTCTAATCATTTTATAGAGAAACACAGCAAAACTCCTCTTTAGTAGATGAAACTGCTTACACTCTAGCAAAAACTTAAAAAGCTAATAAAAAAATCGGACCCTGGGCAAGATGCTCAATCTTCATTCAGAAAGGCAAATGGGACGGATATCAGAAGAGGGAGAAAACACGTAACAGGAGAGGAGCCTACCACAGAGGGCCTCTGAAAGACTCTACCTAGAAGGATATTAAAACATATGCTGAGACTCATAGCCAAAATTTGGGCAGATTGTGGGGAATCTTATGAATGAATGGGTAGATAGGAAGACCTGGACAGGACAGGAGCTCTACAAGGAGGGCAACAGAACCAAATATTCTGGACACAGGGTTCTTTTGTGAGACTGATACTCCAACCAAAGATCATGCATGGAGATAGCCTAGAATCCCTGCACATTTGTAGTCCATGGCAGCTCAGTGTCCAAGAAGGTTCCTTAGTAATTGGAACAGGGACTGTCTCTGACATGAACTCAGGTGCTGGCTCTTTGATCACCTCCACCCGAGGGGAAGCAGCCTTACTAGTCCACAGAGGAAGACAATGCAGCCAGTCCTGATGAGACCTGATAGACTAGGTTTAGATGGAAGGTGAGGGAGGACCACCCTATCATTGGACTGGGGGAAGGGCATAGGAAAAGAAAAGGAAGGGAGGGTGGGATTGGGAGGGGATGGGTTAGGGGGTTACAGCTTGAATACAAAGTGAATAAACTGTAATTAATAAAAATAAAATAATATTTAAAAATAAATTGGAAAAAAAAAACATTAGAGTGTTAAGCCTTAAAAGGCTTGGCAGTCTTTGAAAATGAACTTTCCCAATCATGTATAGCTTTAGATCTAGCCTCCTGTTTCTGCTTGACTTTAAAGTATACCAATTTCACTTATTAAAGATTCCACATGGCACATGAGAGAAAAAATGGTAGAAGTCTTAGGGCTTTGATGAAGCTCATTCAAAGCACTTTAAAGAGAAACTTTTTTCTTGATGAATCAAGCTACTTATTTAAATTTTATTCACTTTTGATTTCTTTTTTATTCTATCCAATCTACTCTGCGGAATGATACTCACTAAAATAAGCATGATATGAGTTGTATCGTAGCTAATGTTGAGATACAGCATTCTACATTATTAAAGGGTCATAAAATAATCCAAATCCTATATATATATTCTTCCTTTATACCTAAGAAAGAAGTGTGCTAGGCTTGTTAATTACTTGTCTAGGAGACAGTCCATCTTGAAGAATGATACATGGGAATATATGCCAAAAATATGGGAGTAGTATCAATGCATGTTTATACCTTAGAATATCCTTCGTCAATCCAAGATCTTCACCGCAAATCTGGCCACTTTTATAAGTTAACTAAAATAACTTTTCAACTTTTCATTTCCTTCTCATGTATATCTACCACAAAACCTGTCCAAGATCTTAAGTTGGCTTTCCTTGACACCTTCAGAATTCTTACTCTTTCTATGAAAAGACCTTCTACCCCCATACAACTGCTAGCAGACATCCGTTACTATGCCTGCCTGCTTTTTATGACTATAACTTAAAAGCCAATTTTTTTTTGTATTATTCTTCTTCATCCTCTTCCTGGCAGTTGCTGAGATATATAGCTTGTTTGTGGTATTGTTTTTCCCTCTACAAAATGACTTTAGTTTAGTTTTTCATTTTATAATTCATTTATGCAGAGTACTAAAGTCATTCAAAATGCTTACTTGTTTTCTGGTAACAAAGGGAAACAACATAACATACAGTTAAATCAGTCTGGGAGAAAAGGGAACCTAATTTTAGTCCTGGCTCTGCTGTTAACAAGTTGTGTCTTTCAGTAAGTCTCTTAATTCTTCTAAGATTCTGTTCTGTTATGAAGTCATATGTTCCATATTCATGACAAAAATGTAATGTGAATGTTCTTGTTAAGAAGTAAGTACATTAACAAATATACTATAAATGTGATGGCTTACCATTATTCTTTCTAGTTCTTCATTCATACTTATCAAAATGTTGTTTCTTCTCATGTTTTAAAGGCTGCAAATTATTACATGTTAATTTGAGTTCTCAAAGGCTAAATTTGTCAGTTTAATATTTTATAACTTACTAAATAGCAGATTTGACTTCCTAGATTTTATGTGGTCTTTCTCAAGAAAAACAAACAAACATACAAACATACATAAAGGAGGGAACGTTTACTATGGTTATTTATTCACAACTTATACTTCATCCCTGTTTGTTGCTGACATATCCAAATGTTATTAGTTTAGTAAGCTTCAATATGATTATTTTCTGGACTTCATTACAATTGTTTTAAAATTTTGTAACTATATGTCTATAAAATTGTCTTAGTTTTAAAATTTTTAAAATAGAAATATCATTATAGAAAGTTGACATTGTATAATACATAGATATATGCAGTGGCTTTTATGCCATAAGCCTCAAATCATGAGTCATAGAATTAATCTATAGAATTAATCTGTGACCTGATATTGGGAGAAATTCTGCCAACAGTAAAATGATAACAACTGCGGTCACTGTTTCTGGCACCAAACCAAACTGGAATGTCTATACATAATAAATCAAAGAACCTGGATCTCATCTTTATCACTATTTCCAACATCAGAGTCAGCGGGGCTGGGATGAATAAGCAAAATGTCATGAATAAGTTTGAGAGCAGCCATGAGAAAATGAATGATGGTTAGACATATAAACAGTATAACAACAGCTGTGATGTATGTGTGTGTGTGTGTGTGTGTGTGTGTGTGTGTGTGTGTAAATAAGAAGTGCACATTCTTTTCCTGTTCCAAAAGCACTTCTTTTACACATGTGATGTGTTAGACATGGCTGGGTGCTGGAGATGCAAAGATGATGTAGATCCAACATAGCTTATCACAGAGCTCTCTCTATAGTAAAAATGAAGCAAACACACATAAATCTTAAAGCACCTTGTGATAAGTGTTGCGGCACATTTAAGCACAAACTGTGGTTTGTCATTGTAGAAAGAATTACCTTCCCAGGAGCATCTTAGCAAAGCATACCATTCTATAATTTGGAATGTAGAAGAACAGAAAGTTTCCAGATAAAAGAAGAAGTTAAAATTTGTATAGACAGAAAAGCACACTTGAAAGAAAAAGCACAGGAAGAACACATAATATAAAATCTACGAATTGTATAATTTGCTGGTATATTTTGTGAAGTGAAGGCAGGACAGTTAAAAAATGGCTGTGGCTTTTATGGTCTTCTTGTGGAGCTTTGGTCACCTCTAGGTCCACTTATCACAACCACCCCTTCATTCCAGTTATCTCCCTATGCTTCACCAACTTTTGGCTTGAGTCTCAGTATCTGTTTTGAGCCTTTGCTGGGTGGAGCCTCTCAGAGGACAATTCTGTTAGGCTCCTGTCTGCAAGAATATCAGAGTATCCTTAATAGTGATAGGAGTTGGCTTTCTTCTATAAGGTGGGTCTTAGGGTTGTGGAGACTGAAGCACCTACCAAGGACAATGCAAGATCTGTACCTAGGTCCTCAATTTATAAAGTAACCAATGAACATCTCAGGCCCATTAGTGAGGGGAGTGGGTATTTCTTTGACAAGAACTATGTTGCCTGCTTTTTGATCACTTCCCCCTGATGGGGCTTCTCTACCAGGCCACAGGGGATGAGGAAGAACTCAGTCCTCCTTTGAATAGATGACCTGGGGTGTATGGGGAGGCTTCTCTCCTATGAGGAATAGGGGATGGAGAATGCAGGAGGGAGGGCAGGACTGGGAGAAGAGGAGGGATGGATCTATGACTGAAATGTAAACTGACTTAGTAAAAAAATGGTTGTGGAAGGACTGTGCCTTGGATTCTTTTACTGTTGTGATATAATACTGATACAAAAGATGAATAAATTGTAAATAAAAATAATGATGACAATAATAATAGTAATAACAATGTAAAAAAATAAAATACTGAGGCAAAAGCAACTTAAGAATGAAAGGGTTTATTGTGGCATACAGTAGCTAAAACATCACAGCAGTGGGAACTTGGAGGATCTGGTCACATGACATCAGTAATTATGAACAAAGGGTGATGAATTTATATATGCAAGTGCTTAACAGACTTTTTCAAGTTGCAGGTCCACAAACAAGATGAGTCTTCCTACATATATTAATATAATCAAGAGAATACCCCAGTTATGGTCAAAGGTACAATCTCCCAGGTGATTCTGTAATTGTTAACAGTAAATAGATAATTGGAACCATATAGTGAAAACACAATCTACCATTAGAACTTGAAATCCTCATGCAATAGGAAAACCAACAGGAATTACAAAGGAAATATAAATGAGAATGTACACATTCTTGATTCTAAGTGTTGAAATTCTAGACAAAAGAGGAACTCTAATGGATGAAAAAAAATGGACTGTGTAAAAGTGTTAATCTCAAAGAAATTTGAGACATTAATATGGCTTTTCTCCACTTAAGGTAACCTGTTCATAAATAATTACTTAGGTAATATGGATAAATATAATTTCATGTGATAGAAAGCACTATATGCAATTCTTAAACATTTAAGTACAAAATTACAACAGATTCCAAACTGATTGCAATTTACATATGACACAACTGTATCTGTAAGACATCTTCTGTATAATAGGTGAATAATGAACATATTAATTCAAATTATAATAGAAAGAAAATTGTTCCATTTTCCTTTCTGCTGCTATAATAAAATACAGATAAAAAGCAATCTAGAAGAAGATTATTATTCTCCATGAACTTGGAAAGTCATTTCAGGCAGGGACTCCTGAAAAATCTTAAACGGAAACTATAAAAGGATGCTCTTTATTAGTCACTCACTCTCAGCCTTAGCTAGCTTTCATATACAGTCTAGGATCAGCCACCAAAACATGGCGCAGCATTACATGCTATGGACCCTCCTACATTGATGAACAATCAAGACAACCTTCCACATAAGTGACAAAAAGCCAATTTGATCTAAGCAATTCTAAGCCTACAGTTGAGGCTTCTCCTCTCAATGATTCAATGCTGTCACAATTTGACAATAAATAGTAAGCAAGATAAACTTTAAATTCTATGGAAAAATAATATAAAATATGTTTTCTTAAGAAATCAATAGAGTGAAAGTCTAGAACTGTCACTTATGACAGATGATTATTTATTATTTGACCTTAAAACAATTGACCATTGTAAAGACCCCCTTTTATGAGTAAAAGTGAGAAAATATCCAACCAAGTCTATTTTTCTCCATGTTCTACAAAGAGTAGAAATCACAATAGGCCTCGAATAAAATCACAGACTTACATAAAAAAATATGCTACTATGAACTAGAAATAGTGATTTTATATTGTTAATAGTGGAAATAAAACAGTGCCTTTAAAATACCATCTGCTGGAGGAGCCAAGATGGCAGCAACCAGCACTGTATCTGAGAGGAAGATGATCTGAAACTCTGAAATTGGTGAGTGGAGGGGCAGCTGAAGCCAGAAAATCTACATTGAGGCTGCCTGAAAGAGAAGGGACATCACATGAACTGAGACCATTTAGATTCAGGTTACCCACAGACTTCTCTGGGATGGAGAGTGGCAAAGATGCGAAACGCTTGCACTTGCCCTTTCCAGACCTCTCTCCTCCTCAGCAGAGCCAGCCCACAGTGCCAGAGACTCTTAGCATGGAACTCACTGCCTGGGAAATGAGACAGCAGAGGCGGGGCTCCTAGCTTCTCAGCCATAGCTGCCAACCGCATCAGTTTTCCAAGTTCCCAATCCACAGTAGCATCTTCCCAGTCCTGGGTCTGCGAGGGGCTGTATGGTCTACATAGGGCCTCCCAGCCAATGACGGTAAGGGCTGCTCAATCCAACAGTAAGGGACAGCCAGTTGTACAGCCACCAAAGTCGCCATACCCACCAAACCACTCAAGTACACTAGGTCGGCCTGGCCATCTAGGTCTGTGGACCACACAGTTGTAGCTCCCCAGGACTTTCCAGCAGGCACCTGGATCATCCTCCCAATTCCGCAGCTTCAGCTGAATTCCCAAGTTTGACAGATACAGTACCACTGAGCTGATGAAGCTCACCCACATTTTGCCCCAGCAGGGCCCAAACTGAGAGCAGAGAAAAGAGAGAACCTGGTGCTTTCCGATTTGACCTGCTAGAGAGTGAGTGCACCTTCAAGAGCCTGCAGAGCCCCAAATCCATGGTCCACCTAATACAGAAACCAGACATCAGACCCCTTTCACCCAAACACCAACTGTGGGAAACAGGGATTCTTGGGAGAGTGTTCTCAATATAGAAGCCCCTGCTCTGAATGTCAACCAGTGGAGTTGAAGCAAATAACTCCTGGAGCTCAGTCAGAGCCAAATAATAGTAACCTGTAGGCCACTGAGGCGTTCAGGGAATTTCACAAGCAAATTGTGATCATGGTCACCACCAGCACCTACAAACACTTTTGTGCCTACAAGGCACCCCTCCTTCAAACTACAGGCTTCTATGTTCTCTAGCACCCTGTCCTTCAAGTCACACATCTACACACACGCACATGCAGAGGCTTGTTCACATTTGTCCTTCGGCAAAAACGGACCCTCCTCCCTTAGGTACAGCTGAAACACCAATGCACACACTGAAACTACAGGACACCTCCCATCTTTCTGAAGAATTCTCCAGACATCAGAGAAAGACTGTACCAGTCTGAACCTCAGAATCCAGGAACAAACACTGAAAGTTATTGATAAACAGGCATCCAGAGGTTGCCATTAGAAAACATCCAACAAAAATCAGGACATCATGGCTTCACCAGCAACCCCCCAAAGTCAGTGGATACTACAATTCATCAGAAACACAGGAAAATGACTTTAAAGCTATCTTATTCAGTTATTAAATGCACATAAAGAGGAAACAAACAAATCTCAGAGAAATAGACATACACATGGAGACAGATAAAGAGGAAATGAACAAATCTCTAAAAGAATTAGCCACACAAGTGGAGGGAAATAAAGAAGAAATGAACAAAGATCTCAAAGAAACACAGGCAAATATAGCCAAAAAAATAGAGGCACAATTAGTTGAAAATAGAAAGGGAAATAAACAAAAACATAAAGACTATCATAGAAAGACAAGAGTCCACATTTAAACAGATGAAGGAAATGGTGTAAGACATGAAAAGAGAATTAGAATCAATAAAGGAAACACAGAGAAAAACATGGAGGTGGAGAAAGTAGAGAAAAGATCAGGAACTACAAAGGTAAGAATCAACAGTTGAATAGAAGAGATGGGAAAAAGAATCTCTAGTGCTGAAGATACACTTGCAGAAATTGATATTTCTCTGAAAGAAAAAGTAAAATCAGAAAAGTCCCAAACAAACAAACAAACAAACAAAGAAATCAAAGATGTCATGAAAGGTGAAATCTAAAATAATAGGAATTGATGAAAAAGAAGACTCCAGGCTCCAAGGTCCAGAAAATATTTTCAAGAAAATCATAGAAGAAAATTTTCCCAACTTAAAGAAAGAGCTGTCCATAAACATACAAGAGGCTTACAGAACACCAAATAGTCTAGACAAGAAAAACAAAAACAAAACAAAAAAAAAAAAACACCGCACATCACATAATAGTGAAAACACTAAATCTATAGAACAAGAGAAGATATTAAAAGCAGCAAGGGAAAAAGGCCTAGTAACATATAAAGGTAGACCTATCAGAGTCACACCATACTTGTCATCAGAAACTATGAAAGCCAAAAGGGCCTGGACAGATGTCACGCAGACTTTAAGGGAGCACAGACGCCAACTCTGACTACTATACCCTGCAAAGCTTTCAATCAACATGGATGGAGGAAAACAAAATATTCCATGACAAAACTAAATTTAAACAATATTTACACAGCAAACCAGCCCTACAGATGATACTAGACAGAAAACTCCAATCCAAGGAAAACAGCTACACACAAGAAAACATAGGACACAGATAATTTCCCAACAAAAATTAAGAGAAAACTTCCAATGAATCACAGTAAGACCACTAACTCCACAGTAAAAAACTAACACTCATTAGTCACTATTATCTATCAGCATCAACTCTCCAATGAAAAGACACAGACAAAGACAATGTTTGCAGAAACAGGATCCAACATTCTGCTGCACCCAAGAAAAACACCTCTGTAACAAAGATAAATACTACCTCAGAGTAAAGGACTGGAAAAATATTTTTAAAGTAAAGGGATCCAGAAAACAAGCTGGGGTAGCTATCCTAATATCTAAAAAATTAGATTTTCAAGCAAAAATTAATCCAAAGAGATGAGGAGGGGCTCTTCATTCTCACCAAAGGAAAATTTCACCAGGAGGACATCACACTTTTGAACATCTATGTCCCAAATGCAAGACCACCTACATTTGTAAATGAAACATTATTAAAGCTGAAATCAAACATTGATCCCAACACCTTAATTGTGGGAGATTCAACACTCCACTCTCAGCAAAGGACAGATTATCCAGACAAAAGCTGAACAGGGAAATAAGGGCACTTACAGGGACCATAAATCAAATGGACCTAATAGATGTCTATATAACTTTGCACCCAAATTCAAGAGTATAACTTCTTTTCAGTAACTCATGGAACCTTCTCCAAAATAGAACATATACTTGGTCACAAATCAAGCCTCAGCAGATACAAGAAAACTGAAATAATCTCCTGTATTCTATCTGACCTCCATGGTCTAAAGTTGGACATCAACAACAACATCAGAAATAGCAAAAAGCCTATGCACACATGGAAATTGAACAGCTTGCTTACTAAATGACAGCTGGGTCAGGGAATATATAAAGAAATAAATTAAAGTCTTCCTAGAATTAAATGAAAATGAAGGCATAACATTCCCAAACTTGTGGAACACAATGAAATCAGTGCTAAGAGGAAAGTTCATAGCACTAAGTACCTTCAAGAAGAAATTCGAGACAGCTCATTCAAGCAACTTAATGACTCACCTAAAAACCCTAGAAAAAGAAGAAGCAGACACACCAAAAAGGAGTAGACAGCTGGAAATCATCAAACTCAGGACTGAAATCAATCAATTAGAAACAAATAAAACAATTCAAAGCATTAATGAAACCAAGAGCTGGCTCTTTGAGACAATCAAGAAGATAGACACACCCTTAGCAAAGCTAATTAGAAGGCAGAGAGACACCATCCAAATCAACAAAATCAGAAATGAAAAAGGGGACATAACTACAGACACACCATATTAACAAACTGAAACAAACAAACAAACAAACAAACAAACAAAACACATGATAATCTCCCTAGATGCTGAAAAAGCATTTGAAAAAATCCAACATCAATTTATGTTTAAATTGGAGAAGTCAGGAATACAAGGAACATATCTAAACATAGTAAAGGCAATATACAGCAAACGGATAGCCAACATCAAACTAAATGGAAAGAAACTTAAAACAATCCCACTGAAATCAGGGAGAAGGCAAGGCTGACCACACTTTCTATATCTCTTCAACATAGTTCTGGAAAAAACTTGCTATAGCAATAAGACAGTTGAAGGAGATCAAGGGGATACAATTTGGAAAGGAAAAAAGTCAAATTATCACTTTTTGCAGATGATATGAGAGTATACCTGAGTGAACCCAAAATTTCTACCAGGATGCTCCTATAGCTGATAAACAGTTTCAGCAAAGTGGCCGGATATAAAATCAACTCAAAAAATCAGTAGCCCTCCTGTATACAAAAGACAAAAGGGCTGAAAAAGAAATTAGGAAAACAACACCCTTCACAATAGGCAAAAAGGACATAAAGTACCTTGGTATACACCTAAACAAGCAAGTCAAAGACTTGTATAAAAAAATTTCAAGTCTCTGAAGAAAGAATTAGAAGAACATATCAGAAGATTGAAAGATCTCCCATGCTCATGGATTAGCAGGATTAACATAGTAAAAATGGCAATCTTATCAAAGCAAACTACAGATTCAGTGCAATTCCCATCAAATTACCAACACAATTCTTTGCAGACCTTGAAAGAAAAATTCTCAACTTCATATGGAATAACAAGAAATGCAGAACTGCTAAAACAATCCTCTACAATAAAAGATCTTCTGGAGGTATCTACCTCCCTGATCTTAAGCTGTACTATAGAGGAACAGTAACAAAAACTGCATGGTATTGGCCTAGAAACAGAATGATGGATCAATGGAACCAAACAGAAGACCCAGAAATAAACCTGCAAACTTATGGACACCTGATCTTTGACAAAGATGCCAAAACCATACAATGGAAAAAAGATAGCATCTTCAACAAATGGTGCTGGTCAAACTGGGTGTCTACATGTAGAAAAATGCAAATAGATCTATACTTATCATCCTGCACAAAACTAAAGTCCAAGTGGATCAAAGACTTCAACATAAAACCAGACACATTAAATCGGTTAGAAGAAAAAGTGGCGAAGAACCTAGAACTCATTGGTAAAGGAGACAACATCCTGAACAGAATGCCAACAGCACAGGCTCTAAGAGCAACATTCAATAAATGGGACCTCATGAAACTGGAAAGCTTCTGTAAAGCAAAAGACACCATCATCAAAACAAAATGACTGCCTACAGATTGGGAAAGAATCTTCACCAACCCTTTATCTGACAGAAGACTAATATCCGCTATATATAAAGAACTAAAGAAGCTAAAAAGAAACAAACCATATAATACAATTAAAAAATGGGGAACAGAGCTAAACAGAGAATTCTCTGTAGAGGGATATTGAATTGCAGAAAAAGACTTAAAAAATGCACAATGTCATTAGCCATTAGGGAAATGCAAATCAAAACGACCCTGAGATTTCACCTGACACCCACCCAAATAGCCAAGATGAAAAACTCAAGTGACAACACATGCTGGAGAGACTGTGGAGAAAAAGGAACCCTCCTCCACTGCTGGTGGGAATGTAAACTTGTAGAACTACTCTGGAAATCAATCTGGAGCTTTCTCAGACAACTAGAAATAGCACTTCGTCAAGATCCAGCCATACCACTCCTACACATATATCCAAAAGAGGCTCAAGTACACAATTAGGACATTTCCTCAACCATGTTTGTAGCAGCTTTATTTGTAACAGCCAGAAGCTGGAAATAGCACAGATGCCCCTCAACTGAAGAATGGATGCAGAAATTGTGGTACATCTACACAATGGTATATTACTGAACAATGAAAAATAAGGAAATCAATAAATTTGCAGGTAAATGGTGGGACCTGGAAAGGATTATCCTGAGTGAGCTGTCCCAGAAGCAGAAAGACACATATGGTATGTATTCACTCATACATATATGTAATATAGGATAAACCTACTAAAATCTATACATCTAAAATACTAATCAAGATAGAGGACCCTGACTAAAATGCTCAATCCCCATCCAGAAAGGCAAAGTGGAAGGACATCAGAAGAAGAAGAAAAGAGGAAACAAGCTAGGAACCTGCCACAGAGGGCCTCTGAAAGGCTCTGCCCTGCAGACTATCAAAACAGACGCTGAGACTTATGGCCAACTGTTGGGCAGTGTGCATGGAATCTTATATAAAAAGTGGGAAATAGTAAGATCTGGAGAGGAAAGGAACTCCACAAGGAGAACAACAGAACCAGAAAATTTGCACACAGGCATCTTCCCAGAGACTCATAATCCAACCAAGTACCAGGCATGGAGATTACCTAGAACCCCTGCACAGATGTAGCCCATGGCAGTTTAGTGTCCAAGTGGGTTACATAATAATGTGAAGAGGGACATCCTATGACATAATCTGATTGGCCTGCTGTTTGATCACCTCCTCCTGAGGGAGGAGCAGCCTTACCAGGCCACAAAGATGATAATGGAGCCATTCCTTATGAGATCTGATAGACTAAGTTCAATAGGAAGGAGTGGAGGACCTCCCCTATCAGTGGACTTGGGGAGGGGCATGTGTGAAGAAGGGGGATGGTGGGTGGGATCGGGAGGAGATGAAGGAGGGGCTTATGGGGAATACAAACTGAATAAAGTAATTAATAAAAAATTAATAAAACACCCACCAGAAGGGAGAAAATTAAATAATAAAAAAAGGAATTCAAAGAATCAATGAAACCAAGAGCTCGTTCTTTGTGAAAATCAACAAAGTGCAAGGTCAGATGTTTTCAGGGCAGAATTCTACCAGACCTTCAGAGAAGATCTAACACGAATTCTCTTCGAAATATTCCACAAAATAGAAACAGAAGGAACATTACCAAACTCATTCTATGTAGCCACAGTCACACTGATACTTAAAGCCTCCAAAGACACAACAAAAAAAGAGAACTTCAGACCTGTCTCTCTTATTAACATTGATGCAAAGCAATCAATAAAATATTGTCAAACGGAATCCAAGGACACATGAAAGATATCATCCACCATGACCAAGTAGGCTTCATCCCAGGCATGCAAGGGTGGTTCAATGTATCTTTCAATGCTGTCCACCATATAAACAAACTGAAGGAAAAAAAAAAACATGATCATCTCCTTAGAAGCTGAAAAAATACAACACATATTCAAGTTTAAACTCTTGGAGAGATCAGGGGTTAAAAGCTCATACCTAAACATAGTAAAGGCAATACATAGCAAGCCTATAGCCAACATCAAACTCAATGGAGAGAAACTAAAATCAATCCCACTGACATTGGGACAAGGCAATGTTGATCACTCTCTCTATATCTCTTCAACATAGTACTTGATGTCCTAGCTAGAACTATAAGACAACTGAAGGAGATCAATGGAATACAAATCAGAAAGAAAGAAGTCACAGTATCACTATGATAGTGTACATAAGTGACCCTAAAAATTCAACCAGAGAATTCCTTCAACTGATAAACAACTTCAGCAAAGTGGCTGGATACAAGATTAACTAAAAAAAATCAGAAGCTCTCCTGTATACCAAAGACAAAATGACCAAGAAAGAATTTAGGGAAACAACACCCTTCACAATTGCCACTAATAAAATAAAGTACCTTGGTGTGACCCTAACTAAGCAAGTGAAAAACTTGCTGTTAAAAAAAAAAAAAGAAAAAAAAAAGGAAATATCTTCAATGCTCTTGGATCAGAACGATGATTAACATTGTATAAATGGTCATTTTGCCAAAACCAATCTACAAATTTAATACAATTCCCATGAAAATACCAACACAATTCTTTACAGACCTTGAAAGAAAAAGTTTCAACTTCATATGAAAAAAATGACACAGAATTTCCGAAATGAATCTGTACAACCACAGATCTTCTGGAGGTATCTCCATTGCTGATCTCAAGCTCTACTACAGAGCAACAGTAATAAGAACTGTGTGGTATTGGCATAGAATCAGAATGGGTCATCAATAGAACCAAATCGAAGACCCAGAAATAAACTGACACTCCTATGGGTACTTGATTTTTGACAAAGAAGCCAAAACCATTCAATGGAAAAATGAGAGCATCTTCAACAAATGGTTCTGGTCCAACTGGATGTCTACATGCAGAAAAATGAAAACAGATCCATATTAATTACCTTACACAAAACGAAAGTCCAGGTGTATCAATGACCTCAACATAAAACCAGACACACTAAATCTTTTAGAAGAAAAAGTTGGGCAGGGCCTAGAACTCATTGGCACAGGAGACAATTTCCTGAACAGAACACCAGTTGCACAGGTTTTAAGATCAACAGTCAATAAATGGGAACTCATGAAAATGAAAAACTTTTGTAAAGCAAAAGACTCTGTTGTCCAAACAAAATGACAGCCTACAGACTGGGAAAGGATCTTCACCAACCTTATATCTGACAGAGGGATGATATCCAGAATATATGAAGAACTAAAAAGCAACAGATCAAGTAATCCAATTGAAAAATGTATTACAGAGCTTAACAGAGAATTCTGTGTAGAAGAATATAGAATGGCAGAGAAACATTTAAAGGAATGCCCATGTCCTTAGCCAACAGGGAGATGCAAATCAAAACGTCCCAGAGATTTCACCTTATTCCCATCAGAATGGCTAAGATCAAAAAGTGAACTGACAACACATACTGGAGAGGTTGTGGAGAAAGGGAAACCCTCCTCCATTGTTGATGGGTACACAAACTTGTACAACCGCTTTGAAAAACCATCTGGTGCTTTCTCAGACAACTAGGAATAGCGTTTCCTCAAGATCCAGCTATACCACTCCTAGTCATATATCCAAAATATTCTCAAGTACACAACAAGGACATTTTCTCAACCATGTTTGCAGCAGCTTTATTCGTAATAGCCAGAACCTGGAAGCAACCCAGTTGTTCCTCAGTGGAGGAACGGATACAGAAATTTTGGTACATTCACACAATGGAATACTACTCAGCAATTAAAAAGCAAGGAAATCATGAAATTTACAGGCAAATGAGGGACCTAGAAAAGATCATCCGGTTTGAGGTATACCAGAAGCAGAAAGAGACACAGGGCATATGCTTACTTATAAGTGGGTACTAGTCCTACAAGATAGGATAAACATATAATAAAATCTATATACCTAAAGAATCTAAACAAGAAGGAAGACATGGGGTAAGATGACCAATCCTCACTTAGAAAGACAAATGGAATGGACATTGGAAGTAGGAGAGAACAAGAATCAGGACCGGAGCCAGCCATATTGGGCCTCTTAAAGACTCCACCTTGCAGTGTATCAAAGCAGGTGCTGAGACTCATAACCAAACTTTGGGCAGAGTGTAGGGAATCATACGAAAGAAGGGGGAGTTAGTAAGACTTGGAGAGGACAGGAGCTCCACAAGGACCCAATTTATCTCGGCACAGGGGTCTTTTCTGAGACTGTTTCTCCAACCAAGGACTGTGCATGGATATAACCTAAAACCTCTGCTCAGACATAGCCATTTGCAGCTGAGTGTTCAAGTGGTACCCTAGTAAGGGGAACAGGGACTGTCTCTCACATAAACTCAGCGTCTGGCTCTTTGACCTTCTCCCATCCCCCAAGGGAGGAGCAACAGCCTCACTAAGATACAGAGGTGGACATTGCAGACAGTCCTGATGAGACCTGATAACCTAAGGTTCAGATGGAAGGGTAGGAGGATCTCCCCTATCAGTGGACTTGGAGAGGGGCAGGGAGGAGATGAAGGAAGGTGGTTGGGATTGGAGAGTATTGTATTCTCTGTGGCAAAGAAAAATTAACTAATTAATTAATTAATTAATTAATTATTAATTAATAGCTCAAAGCTCCCCAAGAATCAGGAAAATATCACAAATAATGCAAAAGTCCCCAAATAGAAGATAATGTGAGATGATTGTCTTGTGAAATTATTTTTGCAAACACTGCCCATCAAAGTTCATATTTATGTTGATGTGGACCATATGTTAGTACCCTGATCCCTCCATTATTTTTTAAAAATGCAGCATGTTGGCCTGTGGAATAGACTGCTGGTATCCTGATGACTGAGTGTGGTTATCCCCTAACTATCAATCAATCCTGACCAGTAGGAAGTAGATAAAAATGAACTACAGCCCTGTTCCCTATTAATCTCCTACCAAAAGCTGTATGGGGTGGGGAGGAGGCATTAAAAGGTGCATAAATACTCTAAATAAAGTAGGTTTGCTGAAAAATCTAAGTGGTGCCCAATGTGGGGCTTGAATCCAAGACCCTAAGATTAAGAGTCTCATGGTTGATTTCCTCCTGATATTACTTGATGCTATTTCAGCTTTTAAGTGGTTTTATCACTCTCTTTAATATAATTTTTATTTTTTAAATATTAATCACGGGTTATTTACTTTGTATCCTAGTCCTAGACCCTTCCTTCTTTCCCTCACAATCCTACCCTTCCTCCCTCATCTCCTCTCTGCCCCTTTCCAAGTCCACTTATAGGAGAGGTCCTCCCTGGCTTCATCTGACCTTAGCTTATCAGGTATCTTCAGGACTGGCTGCAATGTCCTCCTTTGTGGCCTATCAAGGCTGCTCTTCACTTGGGTGGTGGTGGAGCTCAAAGAGCCAGGCATTGAGTTCATGTCAGAAATAGTCCCTGTTCCCCTTACTAGGGTACCCACTTGGATACTGAGCTACCATGGAATAAATCTGAGCAGGGGTCTACGTTATATCCACTCAATGGCTTGCTCTTTGACCTCCCCCACCCCAAACCCCGAGTGAGGAGCATCTCTTCTAGCAAGCCAGATTCTCCCTGTTTATTCATTGACAGCTTTCTTCTCTTTGAAGACATGCATTGAAAAACAGCAGATAATCCAGCTGGAATGTAGAGAGAAGTGTTCTCTATTCCAGTTTGACCTGGCTGTAATACAGACACACACTTAGCACACACCTTTAGTCCAAACAATGAATGCAAGAAAGGAAGAACCCAAGTTTGAAAGTGTCCCCTAACTGAGGGGCAGAAAAAGGGATGAATCAAAGATTTGAAAGAATGAATCAGTGATAAGATGCTCCCTACTCTCACAATAACAAGACAAGAAATAGAGACTGCTTAGAGAGCAGGGCAGGAAGATAGGGAAGGTTTTATGAGAATTTTTTACTAAGAGTTTCCTACTAGGCCATTTTACAGATACTGGTTGCAGAGAGAACTAGCTAGACAAAGGAGTAGACTAAATGAACCAGATAATGAGAATGAGCCATCTATTGAAGTTCTGAATATAACTGAGCATTATTTCAACCTTATGGGGTACTTTCTTAAGCAATTGTTTAATAATGTATCTAAATATAATAGTTATTATACCTCAATGTTTAGATATAGAAAATGCATCACAGAAATCAACTGAATCTCATAGATCATATATCTAATTAGACCAAGAAGTAGGTTGTATATTATTGTCAGAATCTTATGTTGTCTCTAAAAGTTACTCTTCAACACATTTTTTATATTAAATAACCTCCTCATTTGTTGAAATCTGTTCAAAGCTTTTTATTGTAGTTCTGTCTTGTTTTATGGTCCTTATTGCCTTGGTAAAACAAAGAAAGCATCAAAATAAACTTTATTGAGTAATGACTTGATATGGTATGAATTTAACTTGTTGAAAAATATATCTAAAAATATTCTTAATAGTATTTCATGGCTAGTTTAGAGATGGAAATTTGGAGCTTCACTGAGATTAAATAAATTATTGTGGGTGATATAACACCAGAATTAGAGGGCACATTCTTTCCTCCATACCAAATACAATGACACTACCAGGATGCTCACTGAACTCTCAACAATGTGTCCTGAATCTTAAAAGTTGATTTTTGTTTAAGATGTTTCTTAGGTATCCAGGGGAGTAGCTCCCCTTTCTTTGTTTTATTTTATTTTATTTTATTTTATTTTATTTTATTTTATTTTATTTTATTTTATTTTATTTTATTTTATCTTTATCAGTTACATTTTATTAACTCTGTATCCCAGCCGTGTCCCGAATTCTCATTCCGTCCCAGTCCCTTCCTCCCTCCCTCATCACCACTGTGCCCCTTTCCAAGTCCACTGATGGGGGGGACCTCCCCCCCCCATTCATCTGATCTAGAAAACGTCATTCTGAGTGAAATATCCCAGAAGGAGAAAGACAAACACGGTATATACTCACTTATATAGACCTATAAGATATGGTAAACATAATGAAATCTATACAC
>REGO01000499.1:149875-182956 GCA_010120015.1 Rhombomys opimus | reverse complement strand
AGCGCTTCCTCAAGATCCAGCCATACCACTCCTAGGCATATATCCAAAAGAGGCTCAAGTACACAATATGGATATTTGCTCAACCATGTTTGTAGCAGCTTTATTTGTAATAGCCAGAAGCTAGAAACAACCCAGATGTTCCTCAACTAAAAAATGGATTCAGAAATTGTGGTACATCTACACAACGGAATATTACTCAGCAATGAAAAAGAAGGAAATCATGAAATTTGCAGGTAAATGGTGGTATCTGGAAAGGATCGTCCTGACTGAGCTATCCCACAAACAGAAAGGCACACATGGTATATACTCACTCATATGCACGTATAATATAGGATAAACCTACTAAAATCTATACACCTAAAGAAACTAATCAAGAGGGAGGACTTTGGCTAAAATGCTGAATCCCCACTCCGAAAGGCAAAGAGTATGGACACCAGAAAAAGAAGAAAACAGGAAACAAGTTACGAGCCTCCCACAGAGGGCCTCTGCCCTGCCTAGTATCAAAGCAGCTGTTGAGATTATGGCCAAACTTTGGGCAGAATGCAGGGAATCTTATGCACAAATTGGGAAATAATAGTTAGATCTGAAGGGGATAAGAGGTCCACAAGAAGAGCAACAAAACCAAAAATTTTGAGCACAGGGGTCTTTCCTGAGGCTCATACTCCAACCAAGTACCATGCATGGAGATAACCTAGAACCCCTGAACAGATGTAGCCCAGCCCATGGCAGTTCAGTGTCCAAGTGGGTTCCATAGAAATGGGAACAGGGACTGCTTCTGACATGAACTGATTGGCCTGCTCTTTGATCACCTCCCCCTAAGTGGGGAACAGCCTTACCAGGCCACATAGGAAGACAATGCAGCCACTCCTGATGAGACCTAACAGACTAGGATCAGAAGGAAGAAAAAGAAACCCTCCCCTACTAGTAGACATGGGGAAGGGAATGTGTGGAGAAGGGGGTAGAAGGGAAGGATTGGGAGGGCAGGAGGGCGGGGACTAGAGGGGAGATACAAAGTAAATAAAGTATAATCAAAAAATAAAAGAAATGTCATTTTCGTTTACCTAAAATTTGGGATATGCATCTCTAACTACTTCAAACCCACTTAAACCACAACAGAAAAGAAATAAACAAAGAACAAAGATAAAACCAGGTTCTTATTATGTAGTTCTGCAAGATCTGGAACTTAGTCTGACCTCACAAAAATAAAACATATGTCAGGAGTAAACCTTAAAGCAAAGATGGAGTTTGGATTATATCGATATGACAGTGTAAATACATCTATTTTATTATCTGTATAATCCTGACAAAGAGTATTTATATCAGAGAAGCTATTCATGCATTGAGCCAGGAAGTTCATAGGGATCTCTGTAAAGTCCAACAACTTTTCTTGTGAATCCAAATCTCCAGTACAAGAAAAATAAACGTTGACAGACTATACCCAGCAGGGTATTGAAGCAGATACTCAGACTCATAGCCAAACTTTGGAGAGAGTGTATGGAATCTTATAAAAGGAGAGAGGGGACTTGGAGGGGACAGGAAATCCACAAGGAGAGCAACAGAACAAATAAACTGGGCACAGGGGTCTTTTCTCAAACTAATACTCCAACCAAGGACCATGCATGGATATAACCTAGAATCCCTGCTCAGATGTAACCCATGGTAGTTCAGTCTCCAAGTGGGCATCCTAGTAAGAGGAACAGAGATTGTCTCTGACATGAACTCAGTGTCTGGCCCTTTGACAACTCCCTCCTGAGAGGGGGTGGGGCGCAGCCTTACTAGGCCACAGAGGAAGACAATGCAGCCAGGCCTGATGAGAACTAATAGGCTAGGGTCAGATGGAAGAGGAGGAGTTCCCTTATCAGTGGAATGGGTAATGAGCATGGGAGTAGAAGAGGGATTGAGGGCAAGATTTGGAGGATGCTAAAGCTGGGATACAAAGTGAATAAATTGTAATAAATAAAAAATAAATTTAAAAAAGTAAAAATAGATCAGATATTCCCAAGAATGATCTAGAAATAAAGGCATAAATGTGGAATCCATATACCAAGTTAACACCACAGGAGGCTTTGTCCCAAGGTTTTTGGATGACCATTTGATACAGTACAAAACCCTAGTAAGTCTAGAATATTTAAGTGCATCCTTTAAATCTAAGATTATGAATTTGTGCACTATTTAGTATATCTAGCTAATGTGTTCATTACTGTAATTTTAATAAAATTGTGGACTTGGTGATAAATAACCAGAATAACCTACATTATTCCAAGACTACGTAAGTCTTATTTTTTTCAGGTTATACACATATTAGCAGAAGAATTATAATTAATAGGAGTGATAAGTTGACCAAGCAATTCATATGCGTTTTTCTATGCAAGTGCCTTGTTTCTAATCATTGTCTTGTTCAGAAAAAGCAGAAGCAAGAAATATAATATCAAATTGTAGAAGTGACAAGAAAATGTCAGAAAAATAATTATAACAACAGAGACAAAAGGGTGGTTTTAATTTTGTAGACTTTCATCTTCTCTGCTATGATTACTTTGTAGAAATTCAGGAGGCAATTGGTAATAAGTATATATATTCATGATCGTCTTTAATTGTTAGAACTATACTCTCTGAGGAAAAACTCCATTTTGGAACTTTATTAGATTATGTCTCCAGTAATTTAATGAACAAAAAATATTCATTATTTAACATAGAAGGGGTTTGTTTAAAGCTCTATAGAAATTTATCTGGTAAAATGTAGCACCTCACTATTTTATCGACCGTTACACAGAATATCTATAAACAGTCCAAGTGCTTTCACAGTGCTATAGGGTTCATTCGCATTATTTCTGAGCTGTGCTTACTTCAAATATTCTGCTTATTGTTCTGTGTTCTTAAATACTCTGAATGAAAATCTAAATGTTCTCATAAAGTCAGAGTAATACCCCTGTAATGAAATTAAACAAAAGGAATAAAATGTGTTTTTGTCAATGTTTGCCCTTAAGCTATATATTGGAGGGTGTTGTACATGGATTACTTAGTAGAAAAGGTTTTAAACAGTGTTACTTTATATTTTACCTTGTATATGGAATTAATATAAAAGAAGATTCAGAAAATAAAATCTGTCCTTTTAATTTTATTTTTTTTCTAACATCTTTCTTCACTTCCTATTAGTATTCTTTTTATTTTCTTAGTAACTCAGTTCCATGTCCTTATAGTGATTTTTAAATGCATCAGCCCTACCCTGCCGCTAAAGGGCACAGCAAGTTTTAAAGGCCTTAGTGAAGATGCCATGATGGATAAAGGAGTGAAAATATTTTAGCTAACCCTAGATATTGATTTATAGCTTGCATCAATGTAATTGCTTTAATGGACAATTGTCTCCAACTTCTACAGACGAATCAACCCGTATTACTTTCAGCATAGTATCCCAAATATTATTGACTATAATTTTGCCTCTTGAAACAAAGGCAATCATTTTGAGCCCTCAAATTTAATTCATAGATTCTAAGTGACACTAGGTCAGCACTGCCATCAGCTGAACAGCAACTGACCTTGACAGCTCTGACATTTTGTACAGGCAGTTAGTAGTGACTGACTCACTAGAGAACAGCTCGTTATTTACAGTGCTATCTTTTACTGAAATGACATGATTCTGACCTGAGTGTTTTTCTTCTGCACCTAAGCAGTGTCCAATTACAGACCCCTGCTGAACTATAAAGTAATATATTTTTGTATGCCTTAATTTTATGGCTTTCATTTTATTTTGTCACCCTTCAGGTTTGTGTCGCTTTGTGTGGGTGATATTCTATGTAGACTGTTCCAGTGGGAAGTAGTGCTGTACATGAACTTCTCTTGTTGCTATTGTTCGAAACCCTGTTCAGTGGTATAGAGGTTTAATTAATGTTTGGCTATCCATGATTGTTTGTGGAAGGTATTTATCACTGCCAAACGAAAAAAATGTATTAAAAGAAAACTATATATACAAATCCACATTTTTGTTCAATTCTGAAGAAGGTTTTAAAAAAATAAACCCAACACTGTATCATATTATAGCCAATGCTATATCATGTCATAGACTTAATATAGATATTCATTATTAGTTCACTGCTTTTGGTGCTAATGAAATGAACCAATTTGGCACAATTATTTAATTTTGGAGTAAGTTCACATAACATAAGTGTTTTAAAAACAAAATTACAATTAATAGTTGGTATGCTACTATATCCAATCCAATGAAAAAACACTTTTTTCCTTGCTCTCCCTTGAACACCAAAGCAAAATATTAAAAAGCACTTTTCTTCCAAGAAAAGACTCCGTCCACAGATTAAAAGGACTTGGTCAAATTTTCAGTGTTTTTAATAATAAAATTAGAAATCATATTAATCTCAACAGACACTAAATTAAATACTGTCTTTGAATACCACTCTATTTTTCTTTTATTATTATTAGCATTAATTTATTTGTTTTCTATCATAGTTGTAGTCCTCTCCCTCATCTCCTTCTGGTCCCACCCTCTCCCCAACTTCTTACCATATCCCTCTCCCCTAGTCCACTGATAGGGAAAGTCCTCTTCACCTACTGTCTGACCATAGCCTATCAGGTCCAATCAGGACTGGCTGGATCTTCTTCTTCTGTGAGCTGGCTAGATCACCCCACCAAGGAGAAGTGATCAAGGAACAGGCAACCCAGTTCATGTCAAAGACTGTTTCTTCTCCTCTTACTAGGGAACGCACATGAAGACTGAGCTGTCGATAGGCTAAATCACAGCAGGGATCTAAGAACTTTCTGTGTATGGTTGTTGATTGATGTATCAGTCTCTGCAGTCTCTCTGAGCCCTGTTTTTTTGTTTGATTTTTGGGCTTTATTGGTTTCCTTGAATGAGATATCCCAGAAGCAGAAAGACATGTATGCTATATACTCACTTAGAAGTAGATGTTAGCAGTATAATTTAGGATAAACATACTAAAATGTACAGACCTAAAGAAGCTAAACAGCAAGGAAGACCTTAAGGAAGATGGTTATTTCTCATTCAGAAAGGAAAACAGGATAGATGCCAGAAGTGGTAGAAGAATAAGAACAGGGCTGGAGCCTACCAGAGATGTCCTCTAAAAGACTCCACCCAGAAGAGGATAAAAGACTTTGGACAGAGCCCAGGGAGTCATATGGAAGAAGGGGGAAATAAAAGAACCCAGAGTCTTACCTAGAGTCCTCCCTCTTGCTTAGCTTCTTTAGTTGTACAGATTTTAAGTTTTTCCTATATGTCTACTATCCACTTAAAAGTGAGTACTGGGTAAGATGATCAATCCTCACAAAGAAAGGCAAACAGGTTAGGCATCAGAAGAGTGAGAAAACAGGGAACAGGACAGGATCCTACCATAGAAGGCCTCTGAAACACTCTACCCTACTATTAGGGTATCAAAGCAGATGCTAAGACTCATAGCCAAACTTTGGGCAGAGTGCAGGGAATTGTATGAAAAAAGGGGGAGATAGAAAGACTTGGAGGTAAAAGGAGGTCCACAGGAGAGCAACAGAATCAAGAAATCTGGGCCCAGAGGTCTTTTCTGAGAATGATACTCCAACCAAGGACAATTCATGTATATAACCTAGAACACCTGATCAGATGTAGTCAAAGGTAGCTCAGTCTCCTAGTGGGTTCCATAGTAAGAGGAATAGGGACTGTCTCTGACATGAACTCAGTAGCTGGCTCTTTGTTCACCTGCCTCTGATGGGGGAGCAGCCTTACCATGTCATGTTGAGACCTGATAGGATAGGGTCAGATGGAGGGGAAGGAGGACCTCTTCTATCAGTGGATGTGGAGAGGAGCATGGGAAGAGATGAGGGAGAAAGCGTGGGATTGGGAGGGGTTACAGCTGGGATACAAAGTGAATAAACTGTAATAAATATTAAAAAATAAAAATAAATAAATAAATAAAAAACGGACCTGGAGGGGACAGAATACCACTCTATTGTTAAGGTGAATACTTTTCAGTGCAAATAAAAAGTTTTAAAGCAAAGATAATTTCCATAGTCTGTATAAATATGTCTCAGAAGTCCATGTGTAGTGTTGGTCAAAAATGTCGCTCTATTGCCATTGCTGTGGACTTTCACTCCAATATTTACAGGAAGCCCTTGGGTCATTGAGGATTTTTTTTTAAGGCAGATTTTGATTGTGCTCCTCCATGGTCTTGTCATTGCTATAGAGCACAGACACCAGGTGTATGCATATGCATATGTGAATACCCACACATACCTCACCCACACCCTGTACCTCTACTCCCCACACCAACACTGAGCATTAGAAGGAAATTAAAATTAACTATTTCATGCAATGTAATTACCTTTTGGAAAACAAAAGCTGACTAAAATGGATGGATAATTAATCATAATAAAACTAGTGGGTAAAAGTCCAACCAGGCTTGGTGGCCCATGCCTCTAAATCATAGCATTCAGGGAGGGAGAGGCAGGAGGATCTCTCTGAGTTGGAGGCTATCTTGATCTACAAGTGAGTCCAGGTCAGCCAATGTTACACAGAAAACCTTATCTGAAAAAAAAAAAAAAACAATCAAAGAAAAAATACTGAGTAAAAATAAGTGTATAGAAATCTGATTAGAGTGTTCAATTCTGATTAAGAACTATGAAGGATTTAACAATTTCACCTTCAAGCCTGTCTAATAATTAATTAATCAAATATTTCAAGGCACATTCTCTCTGTCAAGCATAGAATTCTAATATATTTGTGCACCTTCTGTTTCAGATTTGCACAATAGAAAACGTAAGGATTTTTAGATACAGTCCAAAATTAAAACTCATTTAAGCTAACTCAGCCACAACTTAACTTATCCAACACTGTAATTTATATTCAAGTATATGGAAAGAGGAAAGTAAAAATCATAAGACCACATAACTGATTGTGACTACATAATTTGTGGCCTCTCCTTGACTCTTTTAAACAATTATTTTGAATTCATATATTCAATAGAGCATAGTGTGGCCCTAAATTAGAGGTTCTTCCCAAGTGATAGCCACTGTACCAATGCATCTAACTCTTCTCTTTCTGTTTTTGTTTGTTTGATTGTTTGTTTTGAGTGTAAGAAGAAAATAGTGATTTAACAAGCTTGTTCATGAATAACAGCCTGAACTTTTGGTAGGGCTGAAAAAAATGTTTATTATTATTAGGAATACTCTATTCGGTGAAAAAAAAATCTATCACCCATGATTCTGCTTTAGATATTCATTATCATTTGAACAAATACTCCAATTTTTAAGCATAGTTTTAAGCATAGTCTTGGTAACAAAATCTGAGTTTGAAAAGGAGATTGATATTATTTGTCAAAATTGAATAACAGTCAAGACTATCTATGGGGATTATAACTCACTAAGACAGATAATTTATGAAAAAATAGAGAGAAGATAAATTAGCTAATTTAACAAAATTTTAGGCTGAGGATATAAAAAATGAAGTGGAATTGTATGAAAATATTTAAAACAAAAAACTATCATAATGAAAGCTAAGATAGTAGAACTTCAATATTAGTGAATAAGTGCCTGCTAAGACCAATAGATACAGAATTTAAAAAAAAAATTGATTGAATTAACAGATAATATGAAGAATGTGTTAGGTGAAAAGACCAAAAGGAACGTAATAGGGATTTAAAAAAAGTCAGATATTCTAAATATAAAGAAAATTTTCCTGTAACCTGTGATTTTATTTCACACAATTATCAGTAATATGGCCTTAATATAAATTTGTCCTGCCTAAAAGATATGCAGGAACAAAATAGAGCAAAGGTTGAAGAAATGGTAATCAAATCCAATTGTATGGTAATCAAATCCAAAATGGTAATCAAATCAAACTAGAAATAAACCCAAAAATCTTCAGATACTTGAATTTTGGCAAAGAGAGCTAAACCATACAATGGAAGAAAGATAGCACGTTGAAAAACTGGTACTGGTCTAATTGGATGTTTATATGTAGAAAAATGCAAATAGATCCATACATTTTACCTTGAACAAAACTAAAGTCCATGTGATCAAAGAACATAACATAAACCCAGATACATTAAGACTCTTAGCAGAGTAAGTTGGGAAGAGCCTTGAACTCACTGGCACAGGAGACAATTTCCTGAACAAAACAACAACAGCACAGGCTCTAAGATCAACAAACAATAAATGGGATCTCATGAAAATGAAAAGGTTCTGTAAAGCAAAGGACACTGTCATCAGAACCAAAAAACACCCTACAGACTTGGAAAAGGTCTTCACCAATCCTATATCTGACAGAGAGATAATACCCAGAATATACAAAGAACTTTAGAAGGTAAAAAGCAACACGTCAAATAATCCAATTGAAAATGGAATACAGAACTAAACGGAGAATTCTCTGTACAGGAATATCGAATGGCAGAGAAACCGATTAAAAAATGCTCAAAGTCCTTAGTTATCAGGAAAATGCAAATCCAAACAAAACTGAGATTTTACCTTACACCCATCAGAATGGCTAAGATCAAAAACTCAAGTGACAACACATGCTGAAGATGATGTGGATAAACAGGAACTCTCCTCCACTGCTGGTGGGAATGTAAACTTGTACAATCACTTTGGAAATGAATCTGGCCCTTTCTCAGGCAATTAGGAATAGTGCTACCTCAAGATCCAGCTATATCACTGTTAGGTGTTTATCCAAGATATTCTGAAGTATACAAGGACATTTGCCCAGCCATGTTCATAGCAGCTTTATTCAAAATAGCCAGAATCTGGAAACAACCCAGATCTCCCTCAATGGAGGAATGGATACAGAAATTGTGGTACATTTACACAATGGTATACTACTCAGCAATTAAAAACAAATAAATCATGAAAATTGCAGACAAATGGTAGGAAGTAGAAAAAAAAATATCCTGAGGAGGTATTCCAGAAGCAGAAAGATGCACATGGTACATACTCACGTATAAGTGAATACTAGACATATAATATACTAAACCTTTTCTTTTCATTTTTTTAACTTTTATTAATTACACTTTATTCATTTTGTATCCCCCATAAGCCCCCCTCCCCTCCCAGTCTCACCCTTCCTCCAGCCCTTTCTGCATTCATGCCCCTCCCCAAGTCCACTGATAGGGGACATCCTCCTCTCCTTCTTTCTGATCTTAGTCTATCAGTTCTCATAAGAAGTGGCTGCATTGTCAGGGTTCTAGGTTGTCTCCATGAATAGTCTTTGGTTGGAGTATGAGTCTCTGGGAAGTTCCCTGTGTTCAACCCCTTCCTCTACTTGAAAAATTTAAGCACTAAAGATGGCAGATGATCTTTCCGGCTGAAATGGGGAAAATCCCAACTCTTACCACCACCATGAGAAGTTCGCACTGTTCAGTTTGGAAACTTTTCTCAAGCTATGAATCCTATCAGTGTTAACCTAAGCAAGAAAGAGCTTGAGACTAAGTTCTGCAGTTATGAAACAGAGAAGCAAGTCAGTATTTCTCTTAAAAAGGTCTGATGTACTAGTAGAAATTGATGTTTCTTAACCATTAACATATGACTTGGGGGTTATTTTCTTTTTTGTTGTTGTTGTTTTATTTTTTATTGTTTGTTATTATTAGTTACATTTTATTAACTCTGTATCCCAGATGTATACAGCTCCCTTATTCCCTCCCAATCCCACCCTCCCTCCCTCAGCTTCTCCCTGCCCCTTTCCAAGTCCACGGATTGGGGAGGACCTCCTCCCCTTTCCTCTGGCCCTGTTTTATCAGGTATCTTCAGGACAGGCTGCAAAGTCCTCCTCTGTGGCCTAGCAGAACTGCTCCTCCCTTGGGGGGGAAGAAAGTCAAAGAGCCTGCCATTGAGTTCCTATCAGAGATAGTCCCTGTTCCCCTTACTATGGGAAACCAATTGGTTATTGATCTTCATCCGAGTAAAGGTTCTAGGTTATATCCATACATGGTTCTTGGTTGGAGAAACAGTTTCAGAAAAAAAAAAAAAAACATGTGCCCAGATATATTTGGTCTTTGTGGGGCTCCTATCCTTTCCCTGTCATACTAACTACCCTTCTGCCGAAGGTTTGGTTATGAGTCTTAGTATCTGTTTTGAAATGCTGCTTGGTAGGATCTTTCAGATGCTTCTGCAGTAGACTCCTGTCATATGTCCAATGCACATCTCATTTGTCTTTCTAAGTGAGGATTGATCATCTTACCTCCTGTCTGCTTTCTTGTTTATCTCCTTTAGGTGTATAGACTTCATTATGTTTATTATATCTTGTAGGTCTATATAAGCGAGTATATACCATGTTTGTCTTTCTCCTTCTGGGATATTTCACTAAGAATGATCTTTTCTAGATCCTACCATTTGCCTGCAAATTTTCATGATTTCCTGATTGTTGATTGCTGAGTAGTATTCCATTGTGTAAAAATACCACAATTTCTGTATCCATTCATCCTTTGATGGACATCTGGGTTGTTTCCAGGTACTGGCTATCACAAATAAAGCTGCTACAAACATGGTTGAGCAAATGTCCTTGTTGTGTACTTGAGCAAATTTTGGCTATATGCCTAGCAGTGGTATAGCTGGGTCTTGAGAAAGCGTTATTCCTAATTGTCTGAGTAAGTGCCAGATTGACTTCCAAAGTGGTTGTACCAGTTTACATTCCCACCAGCAATGGAGGAGGTTTTCCCTTTCTCCATAACCTCTGCAACATGTATTGTCACTTGAGTTTTTCATCTTGGCCATTCTGATGGGTGTAAGGTGAAATCTCAGGGTCGTTTTGATTTGCATTTCCCTAATGGCTAATGATGCTGAGCATTTCTTTAAGTGTTTCTCTGCCATTCGATATTCCTCTGTTGAGAATTCTCTGTTTAGCTCTGTTCCCCATTTTTTAATTGGATTACTTGGTTTGTTGCTTTTCAGCTTCTTTCCTTCCTTATATATACTGGATATTAGCCCTCTGTCAGATTAAGGGTTGGTGAAGATTCTTTCCCAATCTGTAGTCAGTCTTTTTGTTTTGATGATGGTGTCCTTTCCTTTTCCGAAGACAGGGGATTATTTCAATCTTTTTGTATCTGTTGAGGCTTGCTTTGTGACCAATTATATGGTCTATTTTGGAGAAGGTTCCATGAGGTGCTGAAAAGAAGGTATACTCTTTTACATTTGGGTGGAAAGTTCTGTAGACATCTATTAGGTCCATTTGATTTAGGACCTCTATAAGTGCCTTTATTTCCTTATTTGGTTTCTGTCTAAATGATCTGTCCCTTGGTGAAAGTGGAGTGTTGAAGTCTCCCACTCTCAAAGTGTTGGGATCGAAGTGTGATTTAAGTTTTAATAATGTTTCATTTATGAATGTAGGCGCTTTTGTATTTGGGGCATAGATGTTCAGAATTGTGATGTCCTCTTGGTGGATTTTCCCTTTGATGAGAATGTAGTTTCCCTTTCTCATCTTTTCTAAATAATTTTGGTTGAAAGTCTATTTTATTAGATATTAGGATAGCTACCCCAGCTTGTTTTCTGGGTCCATTTGCTTGAAAGACATCTTTCCAGCCTTTTACTCTGAGGTAGTGTTTATCTTTGTTGCAGACGTGCGTTTCTTGGATGCAGCAGAATGTTGGATCCTGTTTACACACCCATTCTGTTAGTCTGTGTCTTTTTATCGGAGAGTTGAGTCCATTTATGTTGATAGATAATATTGACCAATAAATGTTAGTTTCTTTTGCATTGTAGTCGATGATCTTACTGTGTTTCATTGCTTGTTTTCTTTTCATTTTTGTTAGGATATTATCTGTATGCCATGTTTTTCTTGGGTGAAGTTGTTTTCATTGCATTGGAATTTTCCTTCTAGTATCTTCTGTAGGGATGGTTAGCTGTGTAGATATTGCATAAATTTAGTTTTTTCATGGAATATTTTGTTTTCTCCATCTATATTGATTGAAAGCTTTGCAGGGTATAGTAGTCTGGGTTGGCATTTGTGATCTCTTAGAGTCTCCATGACACTTGCCCAGGCCCTTCTGGCTTTCATAGTTTCTGAAGAGAAGTCCGGTGTGATTCTGATAGGTCTACCTTCATATGTTACTTGGCCTTTTTCCCTTGCTGCTTCTAATATCTTTTCTTTGTTCTGTAGATTTAGCGTTTTGACTATGATGTGACGTGATGTGTTTCTTTTCTGGTCTAGTCTATTTGGTGTTCTGTAGGCCTCTTGTATATTTATGGACATCTCTTTCTTTAAGTTGGGAAAATTTTCTTCTATGATTTTCTTGAAAATGTTTTCTGGACGTTGGAGCCTGGAGTCTTGTTTTTCATCAATTCCTATTATTCTTAGATTTCGTCTTTTCATGGCGTCCTTTATTTCTTGGATATTTTCTGTTTGGGACTTTTCTGATTTTACTTTCTCTTTGAGAGAAGTATCAATTTCTGTGAGTATATCATCAGCTCCGGAGATTCTTTCTTCCATCTCTTGTATTCTATTGCTGATGCTTATCTTTGTGGTTCCTGATCTTTTCTCTAAGTTCTCCATCTCAAGGGTTTTCTCAGTTCGTGTTTTCTTTATTGATTCTAATTCTGTTTTCATGCCTTGCACCATTTCCTTCATCTGTTTGAATGTGGATTCCCGTCTCTCTATGGTGGTCTCTATTTTTTTGTTCATTTCCTTTCTATATGCCACTAATTTTATCTCTACATGTGCCTCTATTTGTTTGGCTATGTTTGCCTGTGTTTCTTTAAGAATTTTGTCTATTTCTTTTTTCTTTACCTCCAATTGACTGGCCAAGTCTTTTAAAGATTTGTTCATTTCCTCTTTAACTGACCATGGTTGTTGTTCTGATAAAGCTGTTTGTTTCCTCTTTATGAGCCTCAAATAGTTGGGTGAGCATAGTTTTAAAGTCATTTTCCTGTGCTTCTGTTGAATTGGAGTATGCATCAATTTTGGGGTGTGCTGGTGAAGTCATGATATCCTGATTTATGTTGGAAGTGTTCTTTCGCCTACCACTGGCCATTGGCTTATCTGAAACCTTCCCTGTTTGTTTTTGGGTTCTGCAGTCCACACTGGTACTGTCTCTCTCTGGCATCTGGAGAGTTCTTCAGGAAGCTGAGAGAGGTCCTGTGTCCTCAGCGTATGCTAAGGACTAGCTTTACAGGCAGGTCACTTGGCAGAGATTGGGATATCTCGGCTCTCTGCTCTCTGGTTTGGCCCTGCTTCTTTGATGTGCTCCTCCAGCTACGTGCTGCTGTCACTGCCAGGTTACGAGGTCCTGCTGCAGCTGGCGTTTCAAGGTGGTCACATCAGTAGGAATCAGGGTAACCAGGCTGTCTGTTCTCTGGTTTGGCCATGGTTAGTCTTAAACTGGAGGGCTGTTGTGCCCCGCTAGCTCAGTGCTGCTCCCCCGCCAGGTTAGGAAGTCCCACTGTCAGTGAATACTGGGTTGCTAGTCCAGATGCCTTCTGGGAAGTCCTGGGGTCTCTCCCCTGTGCTCTCCAAGCTTGGGAGGCCCAGCGCCTGGTGTGCCTAGCTTGTATGGCCTTTCTGCCTAGTTTTGGTGAGTATATAGTTTATTCTCTGTCACTGTGGGATTGGGCAGGCTGTACTGTCAGGGATGGCGATCCTGTGGAGCCAGTATTGCATCTAGCAGACTTGGGCCCTGGGAGAATGTTGCAGCTGCTGTGCGGGATCAGGGACTCTGAGATGGGTACCGCTGGCATTTGCCCCTAAAGAGCTTGGAGCTCTGCCTCAGTGGCTGCACACCCCAGGCAGTTAGGTCTGCACTGAGAAATTCGATGAGTCCACTGTGGTGAGGAGGAGAGAGGTCTGGGGGAGGGGAGTGCCATGAGATCAAAGGGTCGTTTCTCTCCTTTCCAAACAAGTCCCCTGGTAACCAGAGACCAAAGTTTTCAACTCCTGCAATGTTCCCTGTTGTTTAGAAATCCTCACTGTTGTTTTCCTGGGTTTGGATGTCCTTCCACTCACCAACTCAGACATTTAGCTCTTCCACAGCTCAGAAACTGTGTGTGCTAATCGCCATCTTGGATCCGCCCCCAATATACTAAATCTTTACACCTACAGAAGCTAAGGAAAAAGGAAGACCCTGGGTAAGATGATCAATCCTCATTCAGAAAGACAAACTGGATGGACATCGGTAGATGGAGAAAACTGGGAACTAAACAGGAACTTTCCACAGAGAGCCTCTGAATGACTCTACCCAGCTGGGTATCGAGGCAGATGCTTAGACTCATATATAAAATTGGCAGAGTGCAGGGAATCTCATGATAAAGGCGGAGTTGAAAGATCAGGATATGAAAGGAGCTCCACAAGGAGAGCAACAGAACCAAAAAGTCTGGGCACAGGGGTCTTTTCTGAGACTGATACTCCAACCAAGGACCATTCATGGAGATAAATTAGAACCTCTGCAGAGATGTAGCCCTTGAAAGCTCAGTGTCCAAATTGGTACCTAGTAAAGGGTTCAAGTCAGGGGCTGTCTCTGACTTGAACTAAGTGGCTGGCTCTTTGATAACCTCCCCCTGATGAGGGAGCTACCTTACCAGGCTACAGAAGAAGACCATCCATCCAGTTCTGATGAGAACTGATAGGTTAGGTTTAGATGGAATGGGAGGAGGACTGCTCCTATCAGTGGAACCTTGGAGAAAACAAGGAGGAGGATAGGAAGTGAAATTGAGATTAGGAGGTGAAAAGGGAAGGGACTACAGTTGAGATACCAAGTGAATAAATTGTAATTAAAAATAAATTAACAGTAGAGGAACAAATGTGAATGGACTGTAGATATAATACCAGTAATTGTATGAGACTGAAGGGAAGTAAGTATTCCCTCCTATAGGTGGCTTCTTTTCTTTTTCTTCTTTATTTATTATTAATATTATTATTTACAATTTATTTACTTTGTATCCTGGCTCTAGCTCCCTCCTTCACCCTCTCCTGTTCCAACCTACCTTCCCTTTCTATATCCTTCGCCTAGTCCGCTGATAGGGAAGGTCTTCCTCCACTTCTACCTGAGCTTAGCATATCTGGTAGCATCAGGAAAATCTGGATAGCCTTTCTCTGTTGCCTAGTAAGTTCATTTTGTCAGCAGGCAGAGTTGAACAAAGAGTAGGCTACTTAGTTCATGCCAGTGACTGCCCCTGCTCTGCTTACTAGGCAATCCCCCTGGAGACTGAGCTGCCCATGGGTTACACCTGAGCAGGGTGTGTAGGTCCTCTCCATTCATGGTCTTTGGTTGATTTGTCAGTTATTTCAAGCCCTCCTGGGCCCATATATTTTGGCTCTGTTGGTCTCCTTGTAGAGCTCCTATACCATCCATGACTTTCTATCTCCCTCTTCTTCCTTAATTGGGTAGAGTGCAGGTAATCTTATAGTCTGCTTCTTAAAACAAGAATTGTCTGGTGGGTGTTCAGGCTATAACACTGAAAGGCAATTCACTTCACACATATACACACAAACATACACACACACAATAATCATAGTAAAATCTGATTTTGTAAAAAAAAATGTTTACTTTTAATCTTATTATATTCTGGAGTTTTACTTTAATGGAAATTAAATAGTATTCCCTTGTCTTGAAGGCTAACTTTTGTCTTAATACACTTTTCTTAATCAACTTAGGCTATAGCAGGGGATAGTTCAGAATAAGAGCAGCCAGAATAGAACCTGAATTTTACCATATCCATATCGTCTATGATCTATCCTTCACTAAGAGCAATAAGATGCATTACATTGCCTTTTACTCAATAAATATTTGAGAAACAATTCTTCATTTGCCATTTTTAGCTCACTGTAAAACTGTGCATGTATTATTAAATCAAGGGTTCAAAAATAAAATATTTTACTAAAATGTAAAGACGGTATACACATTATCTACTCTTTTATTATTATTATTTTATTACTTTATGTGTATGAGAATTTGCTTACATGAACTTCTGTGCACCACTTGTGTGCAGAACCCATAGAAGCAGGAAGAGTATGGCAGATCCCCTGAAACTGGATTTAGAGACAGTTGTGAGCTGTGGTGTTAGTGCTGGGACTTGAACCCAGGTCCTCTGGAAGAGCAGCCAATGCTCTTAACCACTGAGCCATATATCTAGCTTATAGGATAAACATACTACAATCTATAGTCCTAAAGAAGCTAAATGACAAGGATGACCGTAGGAAAGAGGCTTTATCCTCATTCAGAAGGGCAAACAGGATAGACACTGGAAGTGGGAGAAGACAGGGGACAAAAGAGGAACTTCCACAGTAGCCTCTAAAAGACTACTCATTAAGATATCGAAAGAGATACTGAGACTTATAGCAAAACTTTGAGCAGAGTGCAGGAAACCTCATAGACGTATAGAGATATAGGCAGAGCTGAAGGGGACAAGAACTTTACAAAGAGACCAACAGATCCAAAACACCTGAGTCCAAGGAGGACTTCAGACTGATACTCCAAGGACCATGCATGGAGAGGACCCATGCTAAGAAGAAGCCCATAGACTGCTCAGTTTCCAAATGGGTTCCCTAGTAAGGGGTACAGGGGTTATCTCTGACATGAACTCAGTGACAGGTTGTTTTTACCAAGGGGTGAGGAGGTGCAGCCTTTCCAGGCCACAGATGAAGATGATGCAGCCAGCCCTGTTGAGACCTGATAGGCTATGGTCAGATAGAAGAGAGGAGGTCCTCCCCTATCAGTGGACTAGGAAAGGAGCATAGGGAGAGAAGACAGAGGAGGCTGCAGCGATACAAAATGAATAAACTTTAATAAATAAATAAATATTAAAGAGATTAAATAAAATAAAGACTATAAAAGTAAAAATAAAAATAGTATATACAAATTAATACTACTAATATTAATATTTTAGAATAAGTAGAAAAGGTAAGCTACCTCACAAGGATGTCAATATATAAAGTTACAGCTACTTAATCACAGATAATGACTCATAAAATAACAAATTTAGAAGTTATTGTGCTAAAGAATTTTAGAATTAGGTTTGATGTTAATAAAGTTATTAGACTCTGCTTGCAACAGGTATTTCAAAGAATATCAGAAGATGAATTATTGCAATTCGGGAAAAAATTATTTATAGATACTACATTCATTACACATCAAAGACATTTTAGGTACTGAAATTGCATCAAATACAATGATGCCATAGTATCTAAAAGTATTACAGGTAAAGGAACTTTTATCACACTAATCCTAACATGTTCATACAAAACATGTTTATTCATTTTTAAAGGCACAATTACAAAGTACAAACTAAAACCTGGAAATCCTCATGTATTTTAAATTTTGTCATTTGTAGCATCCAGTTTTTCCTCTAATATTTTTAATATTAACGCCATGCAAAAGACACAAATAGTGATTAATTTCACACAGTGGCCAGTGAGAAACTAGTTATAGCTTCATAAATATTCCTATAATATATGTGAATTCATATTTAATATTGAAATGTTTGCAATAATATGTATATATATATGCACACAGGAAGTCATATGTATGATGAAGATAAGTCTATTTCCACAATCTCTTGAAGAAAGTATAAACTAAACCAATAATACTAGAGATATATGAAAATGATAATCTAATACAGATTAACTAATATGATAGCCTAATATAGAGAGCTACTGCACGCTTGTTTTCACTTTAATAAAATTAGGGTTGATATAAATTGCAGTAATGGTTTAAAGGAGGAGCCTTACCAGGCTGCAAAGGAAGACAATGCATCCAGTCTTGATGAGACCTGATAGGTTAGAGTGAGATGGAAGGGGAAGAGGAACTCCCATATCAGTGGATTGGAGAGGGGCATGGGAGGAGATGAGGGAGGGAGGGTAGAATTGGGAGGGAGTGAAGGAGGGGGATACAGCTGGGACACAGTGTGAATAAACTGTAATTAATATAAAAATTAAAATTAAAATAAATAAATAAAATAAAAAGTAAAAAACAAAAAACAGTGGAAAGAAAATTCAGTTGTAGTTTAATCATACCACTTTAGTAGGAGTTAGATTTTAGTAAAGGTAAATTTTGCTTTGTTTTTGTCCAAGAGAAGTGAAACATAAAAATTAGGTATGAAAAATAAATATTTATTCTTACTACTTTAATATTATCACATCTTTAATATGTAAGAAAATAGGAATACTTTATAGAGAGAAGTACTACAGGTACATTGAATTCAAGTTACTTAAATGAAAGGAGAAATAAGCATTAGCACTTATTTAAAAATACTTTGAAATGCAGGAGTTTTCACTGAACATATGATAAATGGATGCTGTGAAAGAAACAGGATGATAATATTTTGAGACTGAGGTGAGACAATCCAGCAGACAGATTATTATGAATGCATATACATCATCTTTGAACAGCTGTTTAAAATTTGAAATTATGTCACTCTTTTCCTCCTAGAAACTTGAACAAAATATTTTTTGACAATTGTAATTATTTAATCTGAATATCACAAATGATGTTACCTAACATAAATTTGAATATCTGAGTGATCAAATGAAAAGATATTAATGAAATTCAGTAGCTTACAAATCGGTTATGCTAGTTCCATGAAATTCTGTTTTTGTGTGTTTTTCCACTCTTGAATATCAGAATAAATTTTTGTTTGCTTGACATAATATCTGGAAATTTTATTTAATCACCTTAAGTTCATGAAACTGAAGAGCTATTGAATTTCTTAATGAATTACCAGAGATACTTTGCATAAACAAACAGTGTTTGTGATCCATTCTCTACAATTTTAATATACTATTGAAATAATTTCATCATTGATTTTGTAATTGAGGACTTACCTACTATATAATAAAAGGCATAAATGTGTTTTATGAAGTTTTATAAATGACTTTTGTCAATTGCCAATTTGGTTTAGTTACTACTGCATAGTAAATGTAGTACAATTTAAACTGCTCTTTGATTGAGAAATCACTCTGTTTGTAGCAGCTTTATTCATAATACCCACAATCAAGAAACATCCTAGATATCTGAGGAATGGATAAGGAAATTGTGATTCATTTACACAATCGAATACTACTCAGCAATTAAAAATGAGGAAATCATGAAATTTTCAGGGAAATGAATGAAATTAAAAAAGATCATGCAGAAAAATAACCCAGAAGCAGAAAGACACACATGGAACATATTCACTTATAAGTAGATATTAGACATATAAGATAGGATAAACATACTAAAATCTACAGTCCTAGAGAAACTAAACAACAAGAATGAACGGAGGGAAGATCGTTAATCCTCATTCAGAAGGACAAATAGGATAGACATCAGAAGTAGCAGAAGACAAGTAATGGGAGAGAAGCCATCCACAGAGGGCCTCTAAAAGATTCTACCCAGCAAGGTATCAAAGCAGATGCTGGGACCCATAGTCCCACTTTGGGAGAAGCACAGGGAATCTTATTGAAGGAGGAGGAAATAGAAGGACTTGGAGGGGACAGGTGCTCCACAAGGAGACCAACTGAACCAAAAATATCTGGTCCAAAGGAAGCCTGTGGAGACTGATGATCCAACCAAGACTATGCATGGAGAGGACGGAGAGGCCCTGCTAAGATGTAGCCCATAGGCAGCTCATTCTTTAAGTGGGTTCCCTACTAAGGAGAGCAGGGGCTGTCTTTGACATGTACTCAGTTATATTGTGGAATGTAGCCTTGCCAGGACACAGAGGAGGAGGATGCAGCCAGTCCTGGTGAGAACTGATAGACTAACATCAGATATATGGGGAGAAGGACCTCCATTAACAGAGGACTAGGAGAGGGGCAAGGGTGAAGAAGAGGGAAGGTGGGAATGAGAGGAGAGGAGAGAGGGAACTACAGCCAGGATACAAAGTGAATAAATGGTAAAATAATAATAATAATAAATAAAAATATAAAAAATAAGTTTGCAATATATTTTTGTCAAATTTTAGGGGGAAAAGCTTGTATTGTTTTTAAAAGTCAACCATATTGTAAAAATAATAACATATCATGTAATAAATTAATGAATAATAACAGTTTCTATAATAAGTAGGAAAAATGCAATATTTCTGGAAATCTACTCAAGGGTTTTTCTTTCATTAATAAGTATGTGTGACTATACGAAAGCTAATAAAATACAACTGCTTTATGTGACAAAATATCAATTCTACTTGTATAGAAACTATGTGACATCAAAAGCAATAAGGCATTTACAAATGAACAGCTAAAACAATTCCAATTGAGGATATCTAGAATATAAAAAGATAAAATATTGTTATGAAAGTTCCTGGAAATGAGGTATTTAACTGTGCATGCTAAGGAAACTTTGTCAAGAAATGTATATGGATTTCTTTTTAACTGAAAAAGATTTTCTTCAAGTCTTGGCATTTCCACTGAAGAAAAGTTAGTTTCATTGAAGAGGTATTTAACAAGATAGTATATTACACTATCAAATACTCATTTCAATTATACATCCATAAAAATGCATAATACGCATAATCAATAAGAACATGTGTAACAGCACCCATATGTTCATAATGTAAGTAATTAATTTATATAATTATAAATAAAATAATTTATTCTGAGTTATACTTGCAAAGTGGCCATACTAATCTTCTCTCTATCATTCTAATTTTAGTATATGTGCTGCCAAGTTACAATGACAATAATTTTATTTCTATAAAATGACTGCTTGTCAAACTTACTGGACTTTTGATCAAAACTACTAAGTAACATATAAGTAATGTGTTGATGTAGGATAAAATAATGATAAAAATTAAAATATTCATATCTAATTTCTAAATTTTTAAAACAAATGTATATGTAGTATACAAAAATATTAAAGCATATGGCTATAGTAGACCCTAAAAACTCACTACTAATTAAAAACACCATATTGAAGAACAGATTTCATGTGCAGATGCTTATAATTCATGAAAAATACACAATAACTCTTTAAAAAAACATGAATTTCATACAACTTTGTTATTAAAGCACGTTTTAATATATTTAAATTTTAAACAATATTTAATATAAAACTCATTTGGTTGAAATTTAGGACGACAGATCTATCCTCGCTCCCCCCAAAAAAGCATAGAAAAAGTGTTTACAAAATGTGAATTGAGTGGGAATTTCTAATGAGAATGTGACTTTAGTAGAATTGTCTAATGGGAATAAGTGGAAATATCTAATTAGAAAATGAGGCAGAAGTATTTTCTGTTGCAATTAAAATATTAGTAAACTTTGATCAAAACAGTGGTTAAATTAAACTAGTTTTTAAAATGTTTCCCCTAAGTGTACCCATTTTTATTTACAATATGTTCAAGGTAACCAACAAGGAAAATTGAAAACATATAAATAATAGAAATTGTTCTGTGGACTTGGAAAGGGGCAGGGAGAAACTGAGGGAGGGAGGGTGGGATTGGGAGGGAATAAGGGAGCAGAATACAGCTGGGATACAGAGTTAATAAAATGTAACTAATAATAATAAACAATAAAAAAGAAAGTCCAAAAAAAAGAAATTGATACTATTTTGTAAGTTATATATTTCAATATAGAATTTAAAGATAATTTTAGAAATGCAATTGTTTAAATGCCTTACTTTAAAAACTAAACATACATTTCAGTTTTAGTTTTCATTTACAAAATTTCGATTTTAATCAAAATACTTGTTAAAACAATTACATGGCATAAAATACACTGTATTTCAGCTCATCAGTTAATCTACTTATAATTTATACAGTAGGCTTAAAAATTATGAAAAATGGTCTTTAATATTTCATGTCTTTCTACCATTTTCATTTTAATAACCAAAATGGGAGCACAAAACTATTAAAAATTATATCACTGAGACTCCAAAACCTCTACTAGAGAACTCTTACAGCTAATAAACAGCTTCAGCAGAGTGGCTGGATACAAAATTGAGGCAAAAAAAAAACCCACTAGCCCTCCTGTATTCACAAGAAAAATGGGATGAGAAGGGGAATTGGAAAGGGACAGGGAGGAGATGAGGGAGGAAGGGTGGGATTGGGAGGGAATGAAGGAGGGGGCTATGGATGGGATACAAAGTAAATAACCTGTGAGTGATATAAAAAATAAAAATTAATAAAAAATGGTACTTGTAAAAAAAAAGAAATTAGGGAAACAACACCCTTTATTATAGCCACAAAAGACATAAAGTACCTTGGTGTGTAAGTATCTAAACAAACAAGTCAAAGACTTGTATGAAATAAACATTTAGTCTATGAAGAAAGAAATAGAAGAAGATATCAGAGGATAGAAAGACCTCTCATGGTCATGGCTTGACAGGGTTAACATAGTAAAAATGGCCATCTTACCAAAAACAATCTACAGATTCAATGCAATTCCCATCAAACTACCAACACAATTCGTTACGGACCTTGAAAGAAAAATTCTCAACTTCATATGGAATAACAAGAAACACAAAATCACCTAAACAATCCTTTACAATAAAAGGTCTCCTGGAAGAATCTCCATCTCTGACCTCAAGCTGTACTATAGAGCAACAATAATAAAAACTGCATGGTATTGGCATAGAAACAGGCTGGTGGATCAAATGAATCAAATAGAAGACCCAAAAATAAACCCACATACTGTGGACACCTGATTTTTTTGTCAAAGACACCAAAATCATACAATGGAAAAAATACAGCACCTTCAACAAACAATGATTCTCTAAATGGATGTCTATATTTAGAAAAAATGAACATAGATTCACACTTATCACCCTGCACAAAACTAAAGTCCAAGTGGATCAAAGACCTCAATATAAAACTAGACACACTAAAAAGGGTACAAGAAAAGATAAAGAACAGCCTTGAACTCATTAGAACAGGAGACAACTTCCTGAAGACAACACCAACAGCACAGGCTCTAAGATCAGCAATCAATAAATGGGACTTCATGAAACTGAAAACCTTCTGTAAAGCAAAGGACACTGTTCTTAGAACAAAACGACAGCCTACAGACTTGGAAAGGATCCTGACCAATACTATATCTGACAAAGGGCTAATATTCAGTATATAAAAAGAACTCAAGAAGTTAAAAATCAACAAATAAAGTAATCCAATTAAAAATTGGGGTACAGGGTTAAATAGATTTTTCAATAGAGGAATATCAAATGGCAGAGAAACACTTAAAGAAATGTTCAACATCCTTAGTCATCAGGGAAATGCGAATCAAAATGACCGTGAGATTTCACCTTACATCCATCAGAATGGCTACGATTAAAAACTCAAGTGACAACACATGCTGAAGAGGATGTGGAGAAAGGGAAAATCTCCTCCATTGCTGGTGGGAATGTTAACTTGTACAATCACTTTGGAAAACAATTGGGCACTTTTTCAGACAGTTAGGAATAGTGTTTCCTCAACATCCGGTTATACCACTCCTAGGCATATATCCAAAAATGCTCAAATATACAACAAGACATTTGCTCAACTTTTTGTAGCAGCTTTACTTGTAAGAGCCAGAAGTTGGAAACAACCCATAGGTCCCTCAGTTGTGTAATGGATACAGAAAATGTGATACATTTACACAATGGAATAATGTTCAACAATTAAAAACAAGGAAATCCCGCAACTTGAAGGCAAATGGGAAGATCTAGAAAAGATCAGGCTGAGTGAGGTATCCCAGAAGCAGAAAAACCCACATGGTATATACTCACTCATCAGTGTATATTACACACATAATATAGGATAGTCATACTAAAATGTGTACACCTAAAAAAGGTAAGCAAGAAGGCAGACCCTGGGTAAGATTCTCAGTTCTCATTCAGAAATTCAAACTGGGTGGACACCAGAAGAGGGAGAAAACAGGGAACAGGACAGGAGCTTATCATGTAGAGACTCTGAATAACTCTATTCAGCAGGGTATTGAAGCAGATGATGAGACTCATAGCCAAACTTTGGGCAGAATGCAGAGAATCTTATGAAAGTAGGAAAAGATAGAAATTTCTGGAGGAGACAAGAGCTCCAGAAAGAGAGCAAAAATAAAAAAAATCTGGTTACAGGGCTCTTTTCTGAGACTGATACTCTAACCACGGACCATTCCTGGAGATAACCTAGAATGCCTGCACAGATGTAGCACATGGCAGCTCAGTGTTCTAGTGGGTACCCTAGTAATGGAAACAGGAATTGTCTCTGACAATTGTGTCTGACATGAATACTCTCTTAGTGGCCTGCTCTTTGAATACTCTCCCCTTAGTGTGGTGCAGCCTTACCAGGCCACAGAAGAAGACAATGCAGCCAGTCCTGATGAGAACTACTAACTATGATCAGCTGTTAGGGGAGGAGGACCTCCCCTATCAGTGGACTGGGGGAGGGGCATGGGAGGGCAAGAAGGAGGAAAAGTGGGTTTGGGAGGGGCGTAGGGAGGGGGCTAAAGCTGGGATACAAAGTGAATAAACTGTAACTAATAAAATAATAAATAAATTTTAAAAATACAAAACTGAATATAAAACAATATTATCAAAATTAAAGTTCAAAGTAATCTTAGTCGTTGTAAAGGAAAAATGTATTAATAATGACAGCTAAGTTAAAAGAGACACCAAATGAAATTGTTAAAAAGAAGTGCTAGAAATACATTTGTCCTCTTTATCCTTTGCAAAAACTATTATCAGTACCTCCTATTTCATTCTCAAAGTAAAAATTCCCTCAAGCATAAAGAACTGATAGTTGAAAAATAGTTAATGGCCAAAAATACAATATATTGTTAATTTTCTGTTTAGCCTATACCTCAGTTTTTAATTGAATTACTTGGTTTTGTTGGTGTTTTATTTCTTGAGTTCTTTACATACTCTAGATATTAGTCCTCTGTCAGATATAGGGTTGGCGAAGGTCCTTTCCCAATCTGTAGGCTGTCGTTTTGTTTTGATGACGGTGGGTGTCCTTTGCTTTACAGAAGTTTTCAGTTTCATGAGGTCTGATTTATTGCTTGTTGATCTTAGAGCCTGTGCTGTTGGTGTTCTGTTCAGGAAGTTGTCTCCTGTGCCAATGAGTTCAAGGCTGTTCCCCAGTTTTTCTTCTAAGAGGTTTAGTGTGTATGGTTTTATGTTGAAGTCTTTGATCCACTTGGACTTTATTTTTGCGCAGGGTGATAAATATAGACCTATTTTCATTTTTCTACATGTAGGCATCCAGTTAGACCAACACCATTTTCTGAAGATGCTTTCTTTTTTCCATTGGAAGGTTTTAGCATCTTTTTAAAAAATCAAGTATTCATAGGTGTATGGGTTTATTTCTGGGTCTTCTATTAGATTCCATTGATCCTCCCAACTGTTTCTATAATTACTGTTGCTCTATAATACAGCTTGAGATCAAGGACACATGTCCCTCTAGAAAATTTGTTATTGTACGGGATTGTTTTAGCAATTCTGGTGTTTCGTTTTTTGATTTTTTTTAATAGATGAGGAATGAGTGAAGTGTAAATATCGCTCTAAATCCTCTTTTTGAGAAATATTATACTCACTTAATGCAACATAAATTGGACTATTTTCTGCCTTCTGCTAGCAGAAATATTTTAATATGGTGCTAAAATATGCTTAAGTTAGACTGCTGTAATTCTCCAAGTCATATGAAGAAGATATCTATTAAGGAAATAAGACAACTGTGAATATTGACTGACATAAGCATTCAGTTTATTTATCTTTTATAGGTGAAATGAATCCCGAAAGTTATTTTTTCTTTCTAAGATAAATTAATAAGTTAGTAAATTAGTAATATAACCAATAATTTATTTACATTGACATTTCTTGCATTTTGCATAACTCACTAAGCCATTTGTCTAATGATTAGGATATGTACCTGTTAGACGTGTCATGCAAAATGTGAATATATGAAAGCATATTTTTGTGTTTTAGAAATTATAAACTATCAAAACTAAAAGATAAGGATATCTTGGAAACACATCATTTTCCATTTTAGCTGTGTCATCACATGTTTATATATTTAACTAAAGTTTCGTTATGTAAACATATTTCTATGACTTTAAAATAATTATGAGCAAAATTTCCTTTACTAAATTCTTGAGACTATCAATTGAAATTTGTGAATTGCATGTGCAATTGACAAGTCCTCAGTATTCATTTTTAAAAGCAAGTGAAAAATTTAGTTCAGGAAAATTTTTATACAAAAGAAATATTATAATTTATTTATTCATTTATTACAATTTATTCACTTTGTATCCCTGCTGCAACCTCCTCCTTTGTCTCCTGACAGTCCACCCTTGCTCTTCTACTGCTATGCCCTTTCCCTAGTCCACTGATAAGAGAGGACCTCCTCCCTTTCTACTGACCCTAGCCTATCAGGTCTTATCAAGGCTGGCTGCAACATCTTCCTCTGTGGCCTGCCAAAATGTCACTTCCCAGGGGGAGGTGACAAAAGAGCCAGCCAATGAGTTCATGTCAGAGACAGACCTTGCTCCCTTTACTAGGAAATCTACTTGGAAACTGAGCAGCCTATGGGCTTCCTCTGAGCAGGAGGTGTCTAAATCCTATCCATGCATTGTCTTTGGTTGGCATATCAGTCTCTGCAGGCCCCCCTGATCCCAGGTTTTTTGGTTCTGTTGGTATGCTTATGGAGTTCCTGTCCTCTCCAGGTAACTCTGACTCCCTCCACTTCCTCAAGAAATACTTTTAAAGTGCTACTGATAATAAAAGTTCTTATTAAGAAATATTCCTGCCAAGTTGTGTTGGTGGTGCATAGTTCTAATTCCAGCACTTGAGAGATAGAAGAATGTGGGTCTCTGAATTTGAGACCAGCATGGTCTACAAAGAAAGTTTTAGGACAGCCAGTGCTACAGAGAGAAACCCTGACCCCCCAAAATTCATTTTTTTCTAACAAAAAGAATAATAGTGGTAAGAATCATAAAATCGGAGCATTCCCTTAAAGGATTAAATATAATAAAAAACACTTTTTGGAGATGTTAGCCACTTATTACATTTATTTTTGATAATGTAAAGAATCATGAAGTTATTTAAACTGTAGAAACCAATCTAACTTCATGTAAAACAAAGCAGGAATCCTACAAAGAACTAGGTTTCTATTTATCTGCAGCATCTTGCAATGGTGGCTCTATTGCAGTATTAATGGACCTTCTGTTGCATTAAACCTCACCGTTAGTGTGTGATTAAAATAAAATATTAATATCATTATTTTTAATTGTGAACACCTTCAAGTGATCTTTAGTCTTAAAACTGTACCTAGCGACTCTAAGATGGCCTTGACCACTGTGCTTTGTTTCTGAAGGGTAGAGGATACAAAACTCCAAAACTGATGAGTGGATGGGGGGTGGAATCCAAAGCATTGAATCTGAGGCTTCCTGGGCTAGAGGGGAAAAACCTTGAGTGAGCTGAGACAGATTGGAACCAATCCCCCAACCCCGGGGACATCTCCTGGGGCTGAGAGTGGCTAACTATTGACCCCCTGCACTTTCAGCTGCACCTTCACTGGCTTCTGAAGCAGTGGCAGGGGATTCATAACCTCATGTATGGAGCCTCTTTATACTAATAGCCAAACAGGGGAAAAATCTGAAAATAGAAAATTTTGAGACCGTTGAACTAACTGTATAGTCCTGCAAGTGTGTTTGGGGGCCCTCTGCTCTTCCCACACACATCTTCAAGTGAGTTCCAGAGCCCTCTGTGCATTCCACAAGCCTGCCAGTTAGTGCATGTGGTGTCTCTGTGCATTCCACACACACCAGTGAGTGAGTGCATAAGAGAGAGAGAGAGAGAGAGAGAGAGAGAGAGAGAGAGAGAGAGCTTACAGAGCACCACAATGTGGTCCCACTATGCTGGAAGTCAGACATCACATCCCTCCCAGCCACACCCCCGCTGTGGGCAACAGAGGGATCTCTGCAAAAACTTTCTCAAAATTGAGCCCCCTGTTCCATGGATCTCCCAGTGAAGTCCAGCCAAATAATTCCTAGAGCAAAGATGGTGTATCCCAGATAGAACTGAACACTTGGAACACAATACAGGCCTGTGGTCCATTGACTCATTCAAGGCACCTGCACAGGCATCTGCACCACAACCTGCACTTGCACTCCTCCCTTACACTTTACCCTTCCAGGCATGCACATACTCCTTCTCTTGAGCACTAGCACCTGTAGTTTTCCGTCCTTAGATGCATCAGAAACAAAAACACTCACTCTCAAACCAATGCACTTCTCTCATCTTCCTAAAAAATACTTGAGATTCCAGAGACAGATGGACACAGTCTGTAGTACGACTGCAGGAACAAATAGCAAAAGCTACTCACCATCAAATGGCTAGAGGCCAGCATAACAACACATCCAAAAAAATCAGTACATCACCAGCAACCCCCCAAAACATTGGAAACTGTAATTCATCAGAAAAACAGAAAAATGATTTAAAATATACGCTTATACAGTTATTAGAAGCACATAAAGAAGAAATAAACAAAACTCTCAAAGAAATACAGGCAAATATAGCTACACAAAAAAGGGCACTAAAAGAGGAAACAGATTTAAAAAAAGATGACATCATGGAAAGGCAGAAATCCACATTCAAACAGATGAAGCAAATGGTGCAAGACAAGAAAAAAGAATAAGAATGAATAAAGAAAACACAAACAGAAAATACACTGGAGCTGGAGAACGTAGATAAAAAGTCAAGAACAACAATGGTAAGCATCGCCAACAGAATACAAGAGATAGAAGAAAATCTCAAGCCCTGAAGATACAATTGCAGAAACTGATACATCTCTAAGAAAAAAAAAAATCAGAAATGTTCCAGGAGGATTCAAGATGGCAGTGACCATGTGCACCATACCTGAGAGGTAGAGGATCTGAAACTCTGATATTGTTGAGTGGAGGGGCAGCTGAAGCCAGAAAATTGACATTAAAGCTTCCTAAATGAGAGGGGCCATCACATGAGCTGAGACCATTTAGATTCAGGTCACCAGCGGACCTCTCTGGGGACGGAGAGTGGCAAACATTCAAACTCCTTCCATGTCCCCATTTTGGGCCTCCCTCCTCAGAAGAGCCAACCCACAAAACTCACTGCCTAGGGACTGAGACAGCAGAGGTGGGGCTCCTAGTCTCTCAGCAGGGGCTGCCAACTGTGCCCACATTACCTTTCCTGGATCCTTGCTACAAGCCTTTCAGGAACCAGGTTTATGGTACCAACCTTCCGAGGCCAGGGTCCGCAGTACCAACTATCTGAGTCCGAGGTCCTAGAGCAGCTGTAAAGACTCCACAGGGCCTCCCAGCCAGTGACTGTACAGGCCTCCCAATCCCTTAGTGGTGGTCAGCTGGAGGTACAACCAACAAAGTCTAACAGACACGCCAAACAACCCAGGTACACCAGATCCGCCAGACCACCTAGGTCCGTGGACCACTGTTGTGGCTAAATAGGACTTCCTAGCAGGCACCTGTGCACAGCACAGTTTTGCTGCTGTGACTGGACTCCTAAGTTCAGTTTGTCAGTGGTTGCAGCACCACTGAGCTGAAAGAGCTCGTAAACCCGTATTTGACAGAGAAGGCCCAAAACTGAGAGTAGAGAACAGGGGAAACCCCTGTACTTCCAGATTTGACATGCTAGAGAGAAGTGTCTGCAAAGCCCCAGATCCAGGGTCTTTCTAAACTAGCAGCCATATATCAGATCTCTCCCACCCATGCACCCACTATTGTAAACAGAGGGACAGTGTTCTCAATATTGAAGCCCCTGCTCTGCGGGTCTACCAGTGGAGTTCAGGCAAATAACTTCTGGAGCTCAGACAGAGCTGATTAACAGTGGCCTGATGACCACTGAGGTATTCAGGGAATCTGCAAAAGACAATTGCTCCTGCGAAGACCTCAAGTGCCTAGAATTCCTTTGGGCACTGCACAGTCACCATGCCCCAAACTTCAAGCATCTACATCCTCTAATATCCTGTCCTTCAAGGCACACTTCCATGCACACACACACACTCACACGCGCTCGCCTGCATTTGTCCTTTTGCGCCCATGAATCATCTTCCTTTAAGTACAGCTGAATCACCAATGCATACTCTCAAACCACTGGACCTCTGTCATCTTCCTGAAGAATTTTCCAGACACCAGAGAAAGATAGGACCAGACTGAACTGCAGAATACAGGAACAAACAATGAAGTTTACAAATAAGGAAATGGCCAGAGGTTGGAGTAAGAACACATCAAACAAAAATGAAGACATCATGGCATCACCAGCAACCAACAAAATCAATGGGTACTCCAATTCATAAAAAACACAGGAAAATGATTTTAAAGCTATGCTTATTCAATTATTAGAGGCACATAAAAAGGCAACAAACAAATCTCTCAAAGAAATAGCGAAACAAATGGAAGAAAAAAAAGAGGAAATGAAAAAAAAAGATCTCAAAGAAATACAGGCAAAGATAGCAAGAGAGGCACAAGTAGAGGAACAATTAGGGGCATATAGATAGGAAACAAATAAAAAAAAACAGAAACAGAAGGAACATTACTAAATTCATTATATGAAGCCACAGTCACCTTGATACTTACATCACAAAAAGACCCAGCCAAAAAAAGAGAACTTCAGACCGATCTCTCTTATGAATATTGATAAAAAGTACTCAATAAAATACTTACGAACTAAATTCAAGAATACATAAAAGATATCATCCACCATGACCAAATAGGCTTAATCACAGGCATGCAAGGGTAGTTCATTATATGGAAACACATCAACATAATCCACCATATAAACAAACTAAAGGAAAAACAAAACATGATCATCTCCTTAAATACCAAATTGCATTTAACAAAATCCAACAACCATTCATGTTTTAAAGCCTTGAAGAGATCAGGAAGGCAAGGCACATACATAAACATAGTAAAGAGAGAATACAGCAAGCCTATAGCAAATATCAAACTAAATGGAGAGAAACTTAAATCGATCCCACTGAAATCAGGGACAAGGTAAGGATGCCCAATCTTTCCATATCTCTTCAACATAGAATTTGAAGTCCTAGCTACAGCAAAAATACAAGTAAAGGAGATCAAGGGGATTCAAATCAGAAAGGAAGAAGTCAAAGTTTCACTATTCGCAGATGATATGATAGTATACATGAGTGACCCCCAAAATTCAAAAAGAAAACTCCTTCATCTGAAAAACACGTTAGGCAAGGGGACTGGATACAAAATTAAAAAAAAAAAAAAATCAGAAGCCCTCCTCTATACCAAAGACAAAAGGGCAGAGAAAGAAATTTGGGTAACAATAGCCACTAATAACATAAAGTCCCTCTGTGTGATACTAACCAAGCAAGGGAAAGACCTCTTTGAAAAAAACTTCAAGACTCAGAAGAAAGAAATTTAAGAAGATATCAGAAGATGTAAAGATCTCCGGTGCTCTTGGATCTGTAGGATTAACATAGTGAAAATGGCCATCCTGCCAAAATTAATCCGCAGATTCAATGCAATTATCCTCAAAATACCAACACAATTTTTATGGAACTTGAAAAAAAATTCTCAACTTCATATGGAATAACAAAAGACCCAGGATTTCCAAAAATATCCTATACAACAACAGGTATTGTGGAGGTATCTCCATTCCTGATCTCAAGCTGTACTATAGAGCAACAGTAATAAAAATTGCATGGTACTGACCTACAACCAGAATTGTTCATCAATGGAACCAAATAGAAGATCCAGAAATAAATCCACATACCTATACATACTTGATTTTGACATAGAAGCCAAAATCATTCAATGGAAAAAAAAGAGAACATCTTCTATATATTATGCTGGTCCATCTGGATATCTACAAGCAGAAAAATGAAAATAGATGCATATTTATCACCCTGAACAAAACTAAAGTCCAAGTGGATCAAAGACCTCAACATAAAACCAGACACAGTAAATTGGTTAGAAGATGAAGTGGGGAAGAGCCTAGAACTTACTGGCAGACTAGATAACTTCTGTTTTTTTTTATTAATTTTTATTTTTTATATTACTTACAGTTTGTTAGCTTTGTATCCCTGCTGTATCCCACTCCCTCTTTCCCTCCCAATCCCACCCTCCTACCCTCATCTCCTCCATGACCCTTTCCAAGTCAACTGAGAGGGGAGAACCTCCTCACCTTACTTCTGTTACTGGTTTGTCAGGTGTCTTCAGGACTGGCTGCAAAGTCCTCCTCTTTGGCCTAGCAGAGATGTTCCTCCTGGGAGGAGGGTGTCAAAGAACTCACCATTGAGTTCATGTCAGAAACAGTCCCTGTTCCCCTTATTAGGGTACCCACTTGGATGCTGAGCTGCCATGAGCTACATCTGAGCAGAAGCTCTAGGTTGCATCCATACATGGGCCTTGTTTGGAGAAACAGTCTCATAAAAGACCCCTGTGCCCAGATATATTTGGTCCTTGTGGAACTCCTGTCCTCTCCAGGTCATATTAACTCCCCCTCCCAACTTGTTTTTTTTAATCTCTGCACTCTGCCGAAGGTTTGGTTATGAGTCTTAATATCTGCTTTGATACACTGCTAAGTAGAGTCTTTCAGAGGCCCTCTGTGGTAGGCTCCTATCCTGTTACTTGTTTGCTCCTACATCCAATGTCCATCCCATTTGTCTTTCTAAGTGAAGATTGATCATCGTATCCTGGGTCCTCTTTCCTGTTTATCTTCTTTAGGTGTATAGATTTCATTATGTTTATCCTATCTTATAGATCTCTATAAGGGAGTATAGAGAGGAGTATGTGTGTCTTTCTGCTTTTTGGATACCTCACTCAGGATGATCTTTTCTAGGTCCCACCATTTGCCTGCAAATTTTATGATTTCCTCGTTTTTAATTGCTGAGTAGTGTTCCATTGTGTAAAAGTATTACAATTTCTGTATCTATTCCTCAACTGAGGGATATCTGGGTTGTTTCCAGGTTCTGGCTATTACGAATAAAGCTGTTACAGACATGGTTGAGCAAATGTCTTTGTGTAATTGAGCCTCTTTTGGATATATGCCCAGGAGTGGTATAGCTGGATCTTGAGGAAGTACTATTTCTAGTTGTCTGAGAAAGTGCCAGATTGATTTCCAAAGTGGTTGTACAAGTTTGCATTCCCACGAGCAATGGAGGAGGGTTCCCCTTTCTCCACAACCTCTACAGCATGTATTGGTTTTTTTTTTTTTTTGTTTGTTTGTTTTTTTTATTTTTATCAGTTACATTTTATTAATTCTGTAT